>CM037472.1:16274562-16297233 GCA_021014325.1 Plazaster borealis
TCCTCGACGGTGCTGCTGGAGCAAACAAGAATTCTGTAACTAATTTATTCGACGAGAAATGGGTGTTCTTTGGGCAGAGAAAACTGCGTCGCTTTTTGGCGAAAAATGGCTAACTCACCCAGTTTTGAGAATGGAGCTTTTTACCACAGAGAAACGCTCTTTATTGGATCCTAATGTATCTTTTTGTACAGCCGAAAACCGTATCAGAGCATAACTTGTTTGACCCAAATATTAAAATATCTACAAGGCTGTAAGCCTTGTAGACATTATATCGCCACCGTTAAAGTAACATACCGCCTACACACGTATCCGCTAGACATAAAATGACCACCGTTAAAGTAACATACCGCCCTCACACGAGTCAACTGCACATAAATCTCCACCGTTAAAGATTATTATTAGTGGCGCCGTAATAATATTACCGTGCCCATTTCTCTGTGTCTCATTTTTAAAACAATTTTAAGCGCCGGATCTCCGCGATTACTTTTAGGAGGCATCCTCAGCGGTGCTGCTGGTGCAAACTAGAACTCTGTAACTAATTTATTCCACGAGAAATAGGTGTTCTTTGGGCAGAGAAAACTGCGTCGCTTTTTGGCAAAAAATGGCTAACTCACCCAGTTTTGAGAATGGAGTTTTTTACCACAGAGAAACGCTCTTTGTTGGATCCTAATCTATCTTTTTTGTACAGCCGAAAACCGTATCAGAGCATAACTTGTTTGACCCAAAATATTAAAATATCTACAAGGCTGTAAGCCTTGTAGACATTATATCGCCACCGTTAAAGTAACATACCGCCTACACACGTATCCGCTAGACATAAAATGACCACCGTTAAAGTAACATACCGCCCTCACACGAGTCAACTGCACATAAATCTCCACCGTTAAAGATTATTATTAGTGGCGCCGTAATAATATTACCGTGCCCATTTCTCTTTGTCTAATTTTCAAAACATTTTTTAAGCGCCGGATCTCCGCGATTACTTTTAGGAGGCATCCTCAGCGGTGCTGCTGGTGCAAACTAGAACTCTGTAACTAATTTATTCCACGAGAAATGGGTGTTCTTTGGGCAGAGAAAACTGCGTCGCTTTTTGGCAAAAAATGGCTAACTCACCCAGTTTTGAGAATGGAGTTTTTTACCACAGAGAAACGCTCTTTGTTGGATCCTAATCTATCTTTTTGTACAGCCGAAAACCGTATCAGAGCATAACTTGTTTGACCCAAATATTAAAATACCTACAAGGCTGTAAGCCTTGTAGACATTATATCGCCACCGTTAAAGTAACATACCGCCTACACACGTATCCGCTAGACATAAAATGACCACCGTTAAAGTAACATACCGCCCTCACACGAGTCAACTGCACATAAATCTCCACCGTTAAAGATTATTATTAGTGGCGCCGTAATAATATTACCGTGCCCATTTCTCTTTGTCTAATTTTCAAAACATTTTTTAAGCGCCGGATTTCCGCAATTACTTTTAGGGGGCATCCTCGACGGTGCTGCTGGTGCAAACTAGAACTCTGTAACTAATTTATTTGAGGAGAAATGGGTGTTCTTTGGGCAGAGAAAACTGCGTCGCTTTTTGGCGAAAAATGGCTAACTCACTCAGTTTTGAGAATGGAGCTTTTTACCACAGAGAAACGCTCTTTGTTGGATCCTAATATATCTTTTTTTGTACAGCCGAAAACCGTATAAAAGCATAACTTGTTTGACCCAAAATATTAAAATATCTACAAGGCTGTAAGCCTTGTAGACATTATATCGCCACCGTTAAAGTAACATACCGCCTCCACACGTATCCGCTAGACATAAAATGACCACCGTTAAAGTAACATACCGCCCTCACACGAGTCAACTGCACATAAATCTCCACCGTTAAAGATTATTATTAGTGGCGCCGTAATAATATTACCGTGCCCATTTCTCTTTGTCTATTTTTCAAAAAATTTTTAAGCGCCGGATCTCCGCAATTACTTTTAGGGGCATCCCCGACGGTGCTGCTGGTGCAAACTAGAACTCTGTAACTAATTTATTCGACGAGAAATGGGTGTTCTTTGGGCAGAAAAAACTGCGTCGCTTTTGGCGAAAAATGGCTAATTCACCCAGTTTTGAGAATGGAGTTTTTACCACAGAGAAACGCTCTTTGTTGGATCCTAATCTATCTTTTTGTACAGCCAAAAACCGTATAAAAGCATAACTTGTTTGACGCAAATATTAAAATATCTACAAGGCTGTAAGCCTTGTAGACATTATATCGCCACCGTTAAAGTAACATACCGCCTACACACGTATCCGCTAGACATAAAATGACCACCGTTAAAGTAACATACCGCCCTCACACGAGTCAACTGCACATAAATCTCCACCGTTAAAGATTATTATTAGTGGCGCCGTAATAATATTACCGTGCCCATTTCTCTTTGTCTAATTTTCAAAACATTTTTTAAGCGCCGGATCTCCGCGATTACTTTTATGGGGCATCCTCGACGGTGCTGCTGGTGCAAACTAGAGCTCTGTAACTAATTTATTCGGCGAGAAATGGGTGTTCTTTGGGCATAGAAAACTGCGTCGCTTTTTGGCGAAAAATGGCTAACTCACCCAGTTTTGAGAATGGAGTTTTTTACCACAGAGAAACGCTCTTTGTTGGATCCTAATCTATCTTTTTTGTACAGCCGAAAACCGTATAAAAGCATAACTTGTTTTACCCAAACATTATAATATAATCGCCACCGTTAAAGTAACATACCGCCTACACACGTATCCGCTAGACGTAAAATGACCACCGTTAAAGTAACATACCGCCCTCACACGAGTCAACTGCACATAAATCTCCACCGTTAAAGATTATTATTAGTGGCGCCGTAATAATATTACCGTGCCCATTTCTCTTTGTCTAATTTTCAAAACATTTTTTAAGCGCCGGATCTCCGCGATTACTTTTAGGGGCGTCCTCGACGGTGCTGCTGGTGCAAACTAGAACTCTGTAACTAATTTATTTGACGAGAAATGGGTGTTCTTGGGCAGAGAAAACTTCGTCGCTTTTTGGCGAAAAATGGCTCACTCACCCATATTTGAGAATGGAGTTTTTTAACACAGAGAAACGCTCTTTGTTGGATCCTAATATATCTTTTTTGTACAGCCGAAAACCGTTTAAAAGCATAACTTGTTTGACCCAAATATTAAAATATCTACAAGGCTGTAAGCCTTGTAGACATTATATCGCCACCGTTAAAGTAACATACCGCCTACACACGTATCCGCTAGACATAAAATGACCACCGTTAAAGTAACATACCGCCCTCACACGAGTCAACTGCACATAAATCTCCACCGTTAAAGATTATTATTAGTGGCGCCGTAATAATATTACCGTGCCCATTTCTCTTTGTCTAATTTTCAAAACATTTTTTAAGCACCGGATCTCCGTGATTACTTTTAGGGGCATCCCCGACGGTGCTGCTGGTGCAAACTAGAACTCTGTAACTAATTTATTCGACGAGAAATGGGTGTTCTTTGGGCAGAGAAAACTGCGTCGCTTTTTCACCAAAAATGGCTAACTCACTCAGTTTTGAGAATGGAGCTTTTTACCACAGAGAAACGCTCTTTGTTGGATCCTAATCTATCTTGTTTGTACAACCGAAAACCGTATAAAGGCATAACTTGTTTAACCCAAATATTAAAATACCTACAAGGCTGTAAGCCTTGTAGACATTATATCGCCACCGTTAAAGTAACATACCGCCTACACACGTATCCGCTAGACATAAAATGACCACCGTTAAAGTAACATACCGCCCTCACACGAGTCAACTGCACATAAATCTCCACCGTTAAAGATTATTATTAGTGGCGCCGTAATAATATTACCGTGCCCATTTCTCTTTGTCTAATTTTCAAAACATTTTTTAAGCGCCGGATCTCCGCAATTACCTTTAGGGGCATCCCCGACGGTGCTGCTGGGGTAAACAAAAACTCTGTAACTAATTTATTCGACGAGAAATGGGTGTTCTTTGGGCAGAGAAAACTGCGTCGCTTTTCACGAAAAATGGCTTACTCACTCAGTTTTGAGAATGGAGCCTTTTACCACAGAGAAACGCTCTTTGTTGGATCCTAATCTATCTTTTTGTACAGCCGAAAACCGTATAAAAGCATAACTTGTTTGAGCCAAATATTAAAATACCTACAAGGCTGTAAGCCTTGTAGACATTATATCGCCACCGTTAAAGTAACATACCGCCTACACACGTATCCGCTAGACATAAAATGACCACCGTTAAAGTAACATACCGCCCTCACACGAGTCAACTGCACATAAATCTCCAGCGTTAAAGATTATTTTTAGTGGCGCCGTAATAATATTACCGTGCCCATTTCTCTTTGTCTAATTTTCAAAACATTTTTTAAGCACCGGATCTACGCGATTACTTTTAGGGGGCGTCCTCGACGGTGCTGCTGGTGCAAACTAGAACTCTGTAACTAATTTATTTGAGGAGAAATGGGTGTTCTTTGGGCAGAGAAAACTGCGTCGCCTTTTGGCGAAAAATAGCTAACTCACTCAGTTTTGAGAATGGAGCTCTTTACCACAGAGAAACGGTCTTTGTTGGATCCTAATCTATCTTTTTTGTACAGCCGAAAACCGTATAAAAGCATAACTTGTTTGACCCGAATATTAAAATATCTACAAGGCTGTAAGCCTTGTAGACATTATATCGCCACCGTTAAAGTAACATACCGCCTACACACGTATCCGCTAGACATAAAATGACCACCGTTAAAGTAACATACCGCCCTCACACGAGTCAACTGCACATAAATCTCCACCGTTAAAGATTATTATTAGTGGCGCCGTAATAATATTACCGTGCCAATTTCTCTTTGTCTAATTTTCAAAACATTTTTTAAGCACCGGATCTCCGCGATTACTTTTAGGGGCATCCCCGACGGTGCTGCTGGTGCAAACTAGAACTCTGTAACTAATTTATTCGACGAGAAATGGGTGTTCTTTGGGCAGAGAAAACTGCGTCGCTTTTTCACGAAAAATTGCTAACTCACTCAGTTTTGAGAATGGAGCTTTTTACCAAAGAGAAACGCTCTTTGTTGGATCCTAATATATATTTTTTGTACAGCCGAAAACCGTATAAAAGCATAACTTGTTTGACCCAAATATTAAAATACCTACAAGGCTGTAAGCCTTGTAGACATTATATCGCCACCGTTAAAGTAACATACCGCCTACACACGTATCCGCTAGACATAAAATGACCACCGTTAAAGTAACATACCGCCCTCACACGAGTCAACTGCACATAAATCTCCAGCGTTAAAGATTATTTTTAGTGGCGCCGTAATAATATTACCGTGCCCATTTCTCTTTGTCTAATTTTCAAAACATTTTTTAAGCGCCGTATCTCCGCGATTACTTTTAGGGGGCATCCTCGACGGTGCTGCTGGTGCAAACTAGAACTCGGTAACTAATTTATTCGACGAGAAATGGGTGTTTTTTGGCAGAGAAAACTGCGTCGCTTTTTGGCGAAAAATGGCTAACTCACCCAGTTTTGAGAGTGGAGTTTTTTAACACACAGAAACGCTCTTTGTTGGATCCTAATCTATCTTTTTTGTACAGCCGAAAACCATATAAAAGCATAACTTGTTTGACCCAAATATTAAAATACCTACAAGGCTGTAAGCCTTGTAGACATTATATCGCCACCGTTAAAGTAACATACCGCCTACACACGTATCCGCTAGACATAAAATGACCACCGTTAAAGTAACATACCGCCCTCACACGAGTCAACTGCACATAAATCTCCAGCGTTAAAGATTATTATTAGTGGCGCCGTAATAATATTACCGTGCCCATTTCTCTTTGTCTCATTTTCAAAACATTTTTTAAGCGCCGGATCTCCGCAATTACTTTTAGGGGCATCCCCGACGGTGCTGCTGGAGCAAACAAGAACTCTATAACTAATTTATTCGACGAGAAATGGGTGTTCTTTGGGCAGAGAAAACTGCGTCGCTTTTTCACGAAAAATGGCTAACTCACTCAGTTTTGAGAATGGAGCTTTTTACCAAAGAGAAACGCTCTTTGTTGCATCCTAATCTATCTTATTTGTACAGCCGGAAACAGTTTAAAATCATAACTTGTTTGAGCCAAATATTAAAATACCTACAAGGCTGTAAGCCTTGTAGACATTATATCGCCACCGTTAAAGTAACATACCGCTTACACACGTATCTGCTAGACATAAAATGACCACCGTTAAAGTAACATACCGCCCTCACACGAGTCAACTGCACATAAATCTCCAGCGTTAAAGATTATTATTTGTGGCGCCGTAATAATATTACCGTGCCCATTTCTCTTTGTCTAATTTTCAAAACATTTTTTAAGCGCCGGATCTCCGCGATTACTTTTAGGGGGCATCCCCGACAGTGCTGCTGGAGTAAACAAAAACTCTGTAACTAATTTATTCGACGAGAAATGGGTGTTCTTTGGGCAGAGAAAATTGCGTCGCTTTTTTGGCGAAAAATGGCTTACTCACTCAGTTTTGAGAATGGAGCCTTTTACCACAGAGAAACGCTCTTTGTTGGATCCTAATCTATCTTTTTTGTACAGCCGAAAACCGTATAAAAGCATAACTTGTTTGAGCCAAATATTAAAATACCTACAAGGCTGTAAGCCTTGTAGACATTATATCGCCACCGTTAAAGTAACATACCGCCTACACACGTATCCGCTAGACATAAAATGACCACCGTTAAAGTAACATACCGCCCTCACACGAGTCAACTGCACATAAATCTCCAGCGTTAAAGATTATTTTTAGTGGCGCCGTAATAATATTACCGTGCCCATTTCTCTTTGTCTCATTTTCAAAACATTTTTTAAGCGCCGGATCTCCGCAATTACTTTTAGGGGGCATCCCCGACGGTGCTGCTGGTGCAAACTAGAACTCTGTAACTAATTTATTCGACGAGAAATGGGTGTTCTTTGGGCAGAGAAAACTGCGTCGCTTTTTCACGAAAAATGGCTAACTCACTCAGTTTTGAGAATGGAGCTTTTTACCACAGAGAAACGCTCTTTGTTGGATCCTAATCTATCTTATTTGTACAGCCGGAAACAGTATAAAAGCATAACTTGTTTCACCCAAATATTAAAATACCTACAAGGCTGTAAGACTTGTAGACATTATATCGCCACCGTTAAACTAACATACCGCTTACACACGTAACCACTAGACATAAAATGACCACCGTTAAAGTAACATACCGCCCTCACACGAGTCAACTGCACATAAATCTCCAGCGTTAAAGATTATTTTTAGTGGCGCCGTAATAATATTACCGTGCCCATTTCTCTTTGTCTAATTTTCAAAACATTTTTTAAGCGCCGGATCTCCGCAATTACTTTTAGGGGGCATCCTCGACGGTGCTGCTGGTGCAAACTAGAACTCTGTAACTAATTTATTCGACGAGAAATGGGTGTTCTTTGGGCAGAGAAAACTGCGTCGCTTTTTCACGAAAAATGGCTAACTCACTCAGTTTTGAGAATGGAGTTTTTTAACACAGAGAAACGCTCTTTGTTGGATCCTAATCTATCTTTTTTGTACAGCCGAAAACCGTATAAAAGCATAACTTGTTTGACCCAAATATTAAAATACCTACAAGGCTGTAAGCCTTGTAGACATTATATCGCCACCGTTAAAGTAACATACCGCCTACACACGTATCCGCTAGACATAAAATGACCACCGTTAAAGTAACATACCGCCCTCACACGAGTCAACTGCACATAAATCTCCACCGTTACAAATTATTATTAGTGGCGCCGTAATAATATTACCGTGCCCATTTCTCTATGTCAAATTTTCAAAGCATTTTTTAAGCACCGGATCTCCGCGATTATTTTTAGGGGCGTCCTCGACGGTGCTGCTGGTGCAAACTAGCACTCTGTAACTAATTTATTCGACGTTAAATGGGTGTTCTTTGGGCAGAGAAAACTGCGTCGCTTTTTGGCGAAAAATGGCTAGCTCACTCAGTTTTGAGAATGGGGCTTTTTACCACAGAGAAACGCTCTTTATTGGATCCTAATCTATCTTTTTTTGTACAGCCGAAAACCGTATAAAAGCATAACTTGTTTGAGCCAAATATTAAAATACCTACAAGGCTGTAAGCCTTGTAGACATTATATCGCCACCGTTAAAGTAACATACCGCCTACACACGTATCCGCTAGACATAAAATGACCACCGTTAAAGTAACATACCGCCCTCACACGAGTCAACTGCACATAAATCTCCACCGTTAAAGATTATTATTAGTGGCGCCGTAATAATATTACCGTGCCCATTTCTCTTTGTCTAATTTTCAAAACATTTTTTAAGCGCCGGATCTCCGCAATTACTTTTAGGGGCATCCCCGACGGTGCTGCTGGTGCAAACTAGAACTCTGTAACTAATTTATTCGACGAGAAATGGGTGTTCTTTGGCAGAGAAAACTGCGTCGCTTTTTCACGAAAAATGGCTAACTCACCCAGTTTTGAGAGTGGAGTTTTTTAACACACAGAAACGCTCTTTGTTGGATCCTAATCTATCTTTTTTGTACAGCCGAAAACCATATAAAAGCATAACTTGTTTGACCCAAATATTAAAATACCTACAAGGCTGTAAGCCTTGTAGACATTATATCGCCACCGTTAAAGTAACATACCGCCTACACACGTATCCGCTAGACATAAAATGACCACCGTTAAAGTAACATACCGCCCTCACACGAGTCAACTGCACATAAATCTCCACCGTTAAAGATTATTATTAGTGGCGCCGTAATAATATTACCGTGCCCATTTCTCTTTGTCTAATTTTCAAAACATTTTTTAAGCGCCGGATCTCCGCGATTACTTTTAGGGGGCATCCTCGACGGTGCTGCTGGTGCAAACTAGAACTCTGTAACTAATTTATTTGAGGAGAAATGGGTGTTCTTTGGGCAGAGAAAACTGCGTCGCTTTTTTGGCGAAAAATGGCTAACTCACTCAGTTTTGAGAATGGAGCTTTTTACCACAGAGAAACGCTCTTTGTTGGATCCTAGTCTATCTTGTTTGTACAGCCGTAAACAGTATAAAAGCATAACTTGTTTAACCCAAATATTAAAATACCTAAAAGGCTGTAAGCCTTGTAGACATTATATCGCCACCGTTAAAGTAACATACCGCCTACACACGTATCCGCTAGACATAAAATGACCACCGTTAAAGTAACATACCGCCCTCACACGAGTCAACTGCACATAAATCTCCAGCGTTAAAGATTATTATTTGTGGCGCCGTAATAATATTACCGTGCCCATTTCTCTTTGTCTAATTTTCAAAACATTTTTTAAGCGCCGGATCTCCGCGATTACTTTTAGGGGGCATCCCCGACGGTGCTGCTGGAGTAAACTAGAACTCTGTAACTAATTTATTCGACGAGAAATGGGTGTTCTTTGGCCAGAGAAAACTGCGTCGCTTTTCACGAAAAATGGCTTACTCACTCAGTTTTGAGAATGGAGCCTTTTACCACAGAGAAACGCTCTTTGTTGGATCCTAATCTATCTTTTTTGTACAGCCGAAAACCGTATAAAAGCATAACTTGTTTGAGCCAAATATTAAAATACCTACAAGGCTGTAAGCCTTGTAGACATTATATCGCCACCGTTAAAGTAACATACCGCCTACACACGTATCCGCTAGACATAAAATGACCACCGTTAAAGTAACATACCGCCCTCACACGAGTCAACTGCACATAAATCTCCAGCGTTAAAGATTATTATTAGTGGCGCCGTAATAATATTACCGTGCCCATTTCTCTGTGTCTAATTTTCAAAGCATTTTTTAAGCACCGGATCTCCGCGATTATTTTTAGGGGCGTCCTCGACGGTGCTGCTGGTGCAAACTAGCACTCTGTAACTAATTTATTTGAGGAGAAATGGGTGTTCTTTGGGCAGAGAAAACTGCGTCGCTTTTTGGCGAAAAATGGCTAACTCACTCAGTTTTGAGAATGGAGCTTTTTACCACAGAGAAACGCTCTTTGTTGGATCCTAATCTATCTTTTTTGTACAGCCGAAAACCGTATAAAAGCATAACTTGTTTGAGCCAAATATTAAAATACCTACAAGGCTGTAAGCCTTGTAGACATTATATCGCCACCGTTAAAGTAACATACCGCCTACACACGTATCCGCTAGACATAAAATGACCACCGTTAAAGTAACATACCGCCCTCACACGAGTCAACTGCACATAAATCTACACCGTTAAAGATTATTATTAGTGGCGCCGTAATAATATTACCGTGCCCATTTCTCTTTGTCTAATTTTCAAAACATTTTTTAAGCGCCGGATCTCCGCAATTACTTCTAGGGGGCATCCTCAACGGTGCTGCTAGTGCAAACTAGATATCTGTAACTAATTTATTCGGCGAGAAATGGGTGTTCTTTGGGCATAGAAAACTGCGTCGCTTTTTGGCGAAAAATGGCTAACTCACCCAGTTTTGAGAATGGAGTTTTTAACACAGAGAAACGCTCTTTGTTGGATCCTAATCTATCTTGTTTGTACAGCCGTAAACAGTATAAAAGCATAACTTGTTTCACCCAAATATTAAAATACCTACAAGGCTGTAAGCCTTGTAGACATTATATCGCCACCGTTAAAGTAACATACCGCTAACACATATATCCGCTGGACATAAAATGACCACCGTTAAAGTAACATACCGCCCTCACACGAGTCAACTGCACATAAATCTCCACCGTTAAAGATTATTATTAGTGGCGCCGTAATAATATTACCGTGCCCATTTCTCTTTGTCTAATTTTCAAAACATTTTTTAAGCGCCGGATCTCCGCGATTACTTTTAGGGGGCATCCTCAGCGGTGCTGCTGGTGCAAACTAGAACTCTGTAACTAATTTATTCGACGAGAAATGGGTGTTCTTTGGGCAGAGAAAACTGCGTCGCTTTTTGGCAAAAAATGGCTAACTCACCCAGTTTTGAGAATGGAGTTTTTTACCACAGAGAAACGCTCTTTGTTGGATCCTAATCTATCTTTTTTGTACAGCCGAAAACCGTATCAGAGCATAACTTGTTTGACCCAAAATATTAAAATATCTACAAGGCTGTAAGCCTTGTAGACATTATATCGCCACCGTTAAAGTAACATACCGCCTACACACGTATCCGCTAGACATTAAATGACCACCGTTAAAGTAACATACCGCCCTCACACGAGTCAACTGCACATGAATCTCCACCGTTAAAGATTATTATTTGTGGCGCCGTAATAATATTACCGTGCCCATTTCTCTTTGTCTAATTTTCAAAACATTTTTTAAGCGCCGGATCTCCGCGATTAGTTTTAGGGGGCATCCCCGACGGAGCTCCTGGTGCAAACTAGAACTCTGTAACTAATTTATTCGACGAGAAATGGGTGTTCTTTGGGCAGAGAAAACTGCGTCGCTTTTCACGAAAAATGGCTTACTCACTCAGTTTTGAGAATGGAGTTTTTTACCACAGAGAAACGCTCTTTGTTGGATCCTAATCTATCTTTTTTGTACAGCCGAAAACCGTATCAGAGCATAACTTGTTTGACCCAAAATATTAAAATATCTACAAGGCTGTAAGCCTTGTAGACATTATATCGCCACCGTTAAAGTAACATACCGCCTCCACACGTATCCGCTAGACATAAAATGACCACCGTTAAAGTAACATACCGCCCTCACACGAGTCAACTGCACATAAATCTCCACCGTTAAAGATTATTATTAGTGGCGCCGTAATAATATTACCGTGCCCATTTCTCTTTGTCTAATTTTCAAAACATTTTTTAAGCGCCGGATCTCCGCGATTACTTTTAGGGGGCATCCTCAGCGGTGCTGCTGGTGCAAACTAGAACTCTGTAACTAATTTATTCCACGAGAAATGGGTGTTCTTTGGGCAGAGAAAACTGCGTCGCTTTTTGGCAAAAAATGGCTAACTCACCCAGTTTTGAGAATGGAGTTTTTTACCACAGAGAAACGCTCTTTGTTGGATCCTAATCTATTTTTTTGTACAGCCGAAAACCGTATCAGAGCATAACTTGTTTGACCCAAAATATTAAAATATCTACAAGGCTGTAAGCCTTGTAGACATTATATCGCCACCGTTAAAGTAACATACCGCCTACACACGTATCCGCTAGACATTAAATGACCACCGTTAAAGTAACATACCGCCCCCGCACCAGTCAACTGCACATAAATCTCCACCGTTAAAGATTATTATTAGTGGCGCCGTAATAATATTACCGTGCCCATTTCTCTTTGTCTAATTTTCAAAACATTTTTTAAGCGCCGGATCTCCGCGATTACTTTTAGGGGCATCCTCGACGGTGCTGCTGGTGCAAACTAGAACTCTGTAACTAATTTATTCGACGAGAAATGGGTGTTCTTTGGGCAGAGAAAACTGCGTCGCTTTTTGGCAAAAAATGGCTAACTCACCCAGTTTTGAGAATGGAGTTTTTTACCACAGAGAAACGCTCTTTGTTGGATCCTAATCTATCTTTTTTGTACAGCCGAAAACCGTATCAGAGCATAACTTGTTTGACCCAAAATATTAAAATATCTACAAGGCTGTAAGCCTTGTAGACATTATATCGCCACCGTTAAAGTAACATACCGCCTCCACACGTATCCGCTAGACATAAAATGACCACCGTTAAAGTAACATACCGCCCTCACACGAGTCAACTGCACATAAATCTCCAGCGTTAAAGATTATTATTATTGGGGCCGTTATAATATTACCGTGCCCATTTCTCTGTGTCTAATTTTCAAAGCATTTTTTAAGCACCGGATCTCCGCGATTATTTTTAGGGGGCGTCCTCGACGGTGCTGCTGGTGCAAACTAGCACTCTGTACTTAATTTATATGACGAGAAATGGGTGTTCTTGGGCAGAGAAAACTGCGTCGCTTTTTGGCGAAAAATGGCTAGCTCACTCAGTTTTGAGAATGGGGCTTTTTACCACAGAGAAACGCTCTTTATTGGATCCTAATCTATCTTTTTTTGTACAGCCGAAAACCGTATAAAAGCATAACTTGTTTGACCCAAATATTAAAATACCTACAAGGCTGTAAGCCTTGTAGACATTATATCGCCACCGTTAAAGTAACATACCGCCTACACACGTATCCGCTAGACATAAAATGACCACCGTTAAAGTAACATACCGCCCTCACACGAGTCAACTGCACATAAATCTCCACCGTTAAAGATTATTATTAGTGGCGCCGTAATAATATTACCGTGCCCATTTCTCTTTGTCTAATTTTCAAAACATTTTTTAAGCGCCGGATCTCCGCGATTACTTTTAGGGGCATCCTCAGCGGTGCTGCTGGTGCAAACTAGAACTCTGTAACTAATTTATTCCACGAGAAATGGGTGTTCTTTGGGCAGAGAAAACTGCGTCGCTTTTTGGCAAAAAATGGCTAACTCACCCAGTTTTGAGAATGGAGTTTTTTACCACAGAGAAACGCTCTTTGTTGGATCCTAATCTATTTTTTTGTACAGCCGAAAACCGTATCAGAGCATAACTTGTTTGACCCAAAATATTAAAATATCTACAAGGCTGTAAGCCTTGTAGACATTATATCGCCACCGTTAAAGTAACATACCGCCTACACACGTATCCGCTAGACATTAAATGACCACCGTTAAAGTAACATACCGCCCTCACACGAGTCAACTGCACATAAATCTCCAGCGTTAAAGATTATTATTTGTGGCGCCGTAATAATATTACCGTGCCCATTTCTCTTTGTCTCATTTTCAAACCTTTTTTTAAGCGCCGGATCTCCGCGATTACTTTTAGGGGGCATCCTCGACGGTGCTGCTGGTGCAAACTAGAACTTTGTTACTAATTTATTCCAGGAGAAGTGGGTGCTCTTTGGGCAGAGAAAATGGCGTCGCTTTTTGGCAAAAAATGGCTAACTCACCCAGTTTTGAGAATGGAGTTTTTACCACAGAGAAACGCTCTTTGTTGGATCCTAATCTATCTTTTTTGTACAGCCGAAAACCGTATCAGAGCATAACTTGTTTGACCCAAAATATTAAAATATCTACAAGGCTGTAAGCCTTGTAGACATTATATCGCCACCGTTAAAGTAACATACCGCCTACACACGTATCCGCTAGACATAAAATGACCACCGTTAAAGTAACATACCGCCCTCACACGAGTCAACTGCACATAAATCTCCACCGTTAAAGATTATTATTAGTGGCGCCGTAATAATATTACCGTGCCCATTTCTCTTTGTCTAATTTTCAAAACATTTTTTAAGCGCCGGATCTCCGCAATTACTTTTAGGGGGCATCCTCGACGGTGCTGCTGGTGCAAACTAGAACTCTGTAACTAATTTATTCGACGAGAAATGGGTGTTCTTTGGGCAGAAAAAAACTGCGTCGCTTTTTGGCGAAAAATGGCTAACTCACCCAGTTTTGAGAATGGAGTTTTTTAACACAGAGAAACGCTCTTTGTTGGATCCTAATGTATCTTTTTTGTACAGCCGAAAACCGTATAAAAGCATAACTTGTTTGACCCAAATATTAAAATACCTACAAGGCTGTAAGCCTTGTAGACATTATATCGCCACCGTTAAAGTAACATACCGCCTACACACGTATCCGCTAGACATAAAATGACCACCGTTAAAGTAACATACCGCCCTCACACGAGTCAACTGCACATAAATCTCCAGCGTTAAAGATTATTTTTAGTGGCGCCGTAATAATATTACCGTGCCCATTTCTCTTTGTCTAATTTTCAAAAAAAAATTTAAGCGCCGGATCTCCGCAATTACTTTTAGGGGGCATCCTCGACGGTGCTGCTGGTGCAAACTAGAACTCTGTAACTAATTTATTTGAGGAGAAATGGGTGTTCTTTGGGCAGAGAAAACTGCGTCGCTTTTTGGCGAAAAATGGCTAACTCACCCAGTTTTGAGAATGGAGTTTTTTACCACAGAGAAACGCTCTTTGTTGGATCCTAATCTATCTTTTTTGTACAGCCGAAAACCGTATCAGAGCATAACTTGTTTGACCCAAAATATTAAAATATCTACAAGGCTGTAAGCCTTGTAGACATTATATCGCCACCGTTAAAGTAACATACCGCCTACACACGTATCCGCTAGACATAAAATGACCACCGTTAAAGTAACATACCGCCCTCACACGAGTCAACTGCACATAAATCTCCACCGTTAAAGATTATTATTAGTGGCGCCGTAATAATATTACCGTGCCCATTTCTCTTTGTCTAATTTTCAAAACATTTTTTAAGCGCCGGATCTCCGCGATTACTTTTAGGGGGCATCCTCAGCGGTGCTGCTGGTGCAAACTAGAACTCTGTAACTAATTTATTCCACGAGAAATAGGTGTTCTTTGGGCAGAGAAAACTGCGTCGCTTTTTGGCAAAAAATGGCTAACTCACCCAGTTTTGAGAATGGAGTTTTTTACCACAGAGAAACGCTCTTTGTTGGATCCTAATCTATCTTTTTTGTACAGCCGAAAACCGTATCAGAGCATAACTTGTTTGACCCAAAATATTAAAATATCTACAAGGCTGTAAGCCTTGTAGACATTATATCGCCACCGTTAAAGTAACATACCGCCTACACACGCATCCGCTAGACATAAAATGACCACCGTTAAAGTAACATACCGCCCCCGCACCAGTCAACTGCACATAAATCTCCACCGTTAAAGGTTATTATTAGTGGCGCCGTAATAATATTACCGTGCCCATTTCTCTTTGTCTAATTTTCAAAACATTTTTTAAGCGCCGGATCTCCGCGATTACTTTTAGGGGCATCCTCGACGGTGCTGCTGGAGCAAACAAGAACTCTGTAACTAATTTATTCGACGAGAAATGGGTGTTCTTTGGGCAGAGAAAACTGCGTCGCTTTTTGGCAAAAAATGGCTAAATCAAACTCTTTTGAGAATTGAGTTTTTTACCACTGAGAAACGCTCTTTGTTGGATCCTAATCTATCTTTTTTGTACAGCCGAAAACCGTATCAGAGCATAACTTGTTTGACCCAAAATATTAAAATATCTACAAGGCTGTAAGCCTTGTAGACATTATATCGCCACCGTTAAAGTAACATACCGCCTCCACACGTATCCGCCAGACATAAAATGACCACCGTTAAAGTAACATACCGCCCTCACACGAGTCAACTGCACATAAATCTCCACCGTTAAAGATTATTATTAGTGGCGCCGTAATAATATTACCGTGCCCATTTCTCTTTGTCTAATTTTCAAAACATTTTTAAGCGCCGGATCTCCGCGATTACTTTTAGGAGGCATCCTGAGCGGTGCTGCTGGTGCAAACTAGAACTCTGTAACTAATTTATTCGACGAGAAATGGGTGTTCTTTGGGCAGAGAAAACTGCGTCGCTTTTGGCAAAAATGGCTAACTCACCCAGTTTTGAGAATGGAGTTTTTACCACAGAGAAACGCTCTTTGTTGGATCCTAATCTATCTTTTTGTACAGCCGAAAACCGTATCAGAGCATAACTTGTTTGACCCAAAATATTAAAATATCTACAAGGCTGTAAGCCTTGTAGACATTATATCGCCACCGTTAAAGTAACATACCGCCTACACACGCATCCGCTAGACATAAAATGACCACCGTTAAAGTAACATACCGCCCCCGCACCAGTCAACTGCACATAAATCTCCACCGTTAAAGATTATTATTAGTGGCGCCGTAATAATATTACCGTGCCCATTTCTCTTTGTCTAATTTTCAAAACATTTTTTAAGCGCCGGATCTCCGCGATTACTTTTAGGGGCATCCTCGACGGTGCTGCTGGTGCAAACTACAACTCTGTAACTAATTTATTCCACGAGAAATGGGTATTCTTTGGGCTGACAAAACTGCGTCGCTTTTTGGCAAAAAATGGCTAACTCACCCACTTTTGAGAATGGAGTTTTTACCACAGAGAAACGCTCTTTGTTGGATCCTAATCTATCTTTTTGTACAGCCGAAAACCGTATAGCATAACTTGTTTGACCCAAAATATTAAAATATCTACAAGGCTGTAAGCCTTGTAGACATTATATCGCCACCGTTAAAGTAACATACCGCCTACACACGTATCCGCTAGACATAAAATGACCACCGTTAAAGTAACATACCGCCCTCACACGAGTCAACTGCACATAAATCTCCACCGTTAAAGATTATTATTAGTGGCGCCGTAATAATATTACCGTGCCCATTTCTCTTTGTCTAATTTTCAAAACATTTTTAAGCGCCGGATCTCCGCGATTACTTTTAGGGCATCCTCGACGGTGCTGCTGGTGCAAACTAGAACTCTGTAACTAATTTATTCGACGAGAAATGGGTATTCTTTGGGCAGAGAAAACTGCGTCGCTTTTGGCAAAAATGGCTAACTCACCCAGTTTTGAGAATGGAGTTTTTACCACAGAGAAACGCTCTTTGTTGGATCCTAATCTATCTTTTTTGTACAGCCGAAAACCGTATCAGAGCATAACTTGTTTGACCCAAAATATTAAAATATCTACAAGGCTGTAAGCCTTGTAGACATTATATCGCCACCGTTAAAGTAACATACCGCCTCCACACGTATCCGCTAGACATAAAATGACCACCGTTAAAGTAACATACCGCCCTCACACGAGTCAACTGCACATAAATCTCCACCGTTAAAGATTATTATTAGTGGCGCCGTAATAATATTACCGTGCCCATTTCTCTTTGTCTAATTTTCAAAACATTTTTTAAGCGCCGGATCTCCGCGATTACTTTTAGGGGGCATCCTCAGCGGTGCTGCTGGTGCAAACTACAACTCTGTAACTAATTTATTCCACGAGAAATGGGTGTTCTTTGGGCAGAGAAAACTGCGTCGCTTTTTGGCAAAAAATGGCTAACTCACCCAGTTTTGAGAATGGAGTTTTTTACCACAGAGAAACGCTCTTTGTTGGATCCTAATCTATCTTTTTTGTACAGCCGAAAACCGTATCAGAGCATAACTTGTTTGACCCAAAATATTAAAATATCTACAAGGCTGTAAGCCTTGTAGACATTATATCGCCACCGTTAAAGTAACATACCGCCTACACACGTATCCGCTAGACATTAAATGACCACCGTTAAAGTAACATACCGCCCCCGCACCAGTCAACTGCACATAAATCTCCACCGTTAAAGGTTATTATTAGTGGCGCCGTAATAATATTACCGTGCCCATTTCTCTTTGTCTAATTTTCAAAACATTTTTTAAGCGCCGGATCTCCGCGATTACTTTTAGGGGCATCCTCGACGGTGCTGCTGGAGCAAACAAGAACTCTGTAACTAATTTATTCGACGAGAAATGGGTATTCTTTGGGCAGAGAAAACTGCGTCGCTTTTTGGCAAAAAATGGCTAACTCACCCACTTTTGAGAATGGAGTTTTTTACCACAGAGAAACGCTCTTTGTTGGATCCTAATCTATCTTTTTTGTACAGCCGAAAACCGTATCAGAGCATAACTTGTTTGACCCAAAATATTAAAATATCTACAAGGCTGTAAGCCTTGTAGACATTATATCGCCACCGTTAAAGTAACATACCGCCTACACACGTATCCGCTAGACATAAAATGACCACCGTTAAAGTAACATACCGCCCTCACACGAGTCAACTGCACATAAATCTCCACCGTTAAAGATTATTATTAGTGGCGCCGTAATAATATTACCGTGCCCATTTCTCTTTGTCTAATTTTCAAAACATTTTTTAAGCGCCGGATCTCCGCGATTACTTTTAGGGGCATCCTCGACGGTGCTGCTGGTGCAAACTAGAACTCTGTAACTAATTTATTCGACGAGAAATGGGTGTTCTTTGGGCAGAGAAAACTGCGTCGCTTTTGGCAAAAATGGCTAACTCACCCAGTTTTGAGTATGTATTTTTTTACAACAGTGAAACGCTCTTTGTTGGATCCTAATCTATCTTTTTGTACAGCCGAAAACCGTATCAGAGCATAACTTGTTTGACCCAAAATATTAAAATATCTACAAGGCTGTAAGCCTTGTAGACATTATATCGCCACCGTTAAAGTAACATACCGCCTACACACGTATCCGCTAGACATAAAATGACCACCGTTAAAGTAACATACCGCCCTCACACGAGTCAACTGCACATAAATCTCCACCGTTAAAGATTATTATTAGTGGCGCCGTAATAATATTACCGTGCCCATTTCTCTTTGTCTAATTTTCAAAACATTTTTTAAGCGCCGGATCTCCGCGATTACTTTTAGGGGGCATCCTCAGCGGTGCTGCTGGTGCAAACTACAACTCTGTAACTAATTTATTCCACGAGAAATAGGTGTTCTTTGGGCAGAGAAAACTGCGTCGCTTTTGGCGAAAAATGGCTAACTCACCCAGTTTTGAGAATGGAGTTTTTTACCACAGAGAAACGCTCTTTGTTGGATCCTAATCTATCTTTTTTGTACAGCCGAAAACCGTATCAGAGCATAACTTGTTTGACCCAAAATATTAAAATATCTACAAGGCTGTAAGCCTTGTAGACATTATATCGCCACCGTTAAAGTAACATACCGCCTACACACGTATCCGCTAGACATTAAATGACCACCGTTAAAGTAACATACCGCCCCCGCACCAGTCAACTGCACATAAATCTCCACCGTTAAAGATTATTATTAGTGGCGCCGTAATAATATTACCGTGCCCATTTCTCTTTGTCTAATTTTCAAAACATTTTTTAAGCGCCGGATCTCCGGAATTACTTTTAGGGGGCATCCTCAGCGGTGCTGCTGGTGCAAACTACAACTCTGTAACTAATTTATTCCACGAGAAATAGGTGTTCTTTGGGCAGAGAAAACTGCGTCGCTTTTTGGCAAAAAATGGCTAACTCACCCAGTTTTGAGAATGGAGTTTTTTACCACAGAGAAACGCTCTTTGTTGGATCCTAATCTATCTTTTTTGTACAGCCGAAAACCGTATCAGAGCATAACTTGTTTGACCCAAAATATTAAAATATCTACAAGGCTGTAAGCCTTGTAGACATTATATCGCCACCGTTAAAGTAACATACCGCCTACACACGCATCCGCTAGACATAAAATGACCACCGTTAAAGTAACATACCGCCCCCGCACCAGTCAACTGCACATAAATCTCCACCGTTAAAGGTTATTATTAGTGGCGCCGTAATAATATAACCGTGCCCATTTCTCTTTGTCTAATTTTCAAAACATTTTTTAAGCGCCGGATCTCCGCGATTACTTTTAGGGGCATCCTCGACGGTGCTGCTGGTGCAAACTAGAACTCTGTAACTAATTTATTCGACGAGAAATGGGTATTCTTTGGGCTGAGAAAACTGCGTCGCTTTTTGGCAAAAAATGGCTAACTCACCCAGTTTTGAGAATGGAGTTTTTTACAACAGAGAAACGCTCTTTGTTGGATCCTAATCTATCTTTTTTGTACAGCCGAAAACCGTATCAGAGCATAACTTGTTTGACCCAAAATATTAAAATATCTACAAGGCTGTAAGCCTTGTAGACATTATATCGCCACCGTTAAAGTAACATACCGCCTCCACACGTATCCGCTAGACATAAAATGACCACCGTTAAAGTAACATACCGCCCTCACACGAGTCAACTGCACATAAATCTCCACCGTTAAAGATTATTATTAGTGGCGCCGTAATAATATTACCGTGCCCATTTCTCTTTGTCTAATTTCCAAAACATTTTTAAGCGCCGGATCTCCGCGATTACTTTTAGGGGGCATCCTCAGCGGTGCTGCTGGTGCAAACTAGAACTCTGTAACTAATTTATTCCACGAGAAATAGGTGTTCTTTGGGCAGAGAAAACTGCGTCGCTTTTTGGCAAAAAATGGCTAACTCACCCAGTTTTGAGAATGGAGTTTTTTACCACAGAGAAACGCTCTTTGTTGGATCCTAATCTATCTTTTTTGTACAGCCGAAAACCGTATCAGAGCATAACTTGTTTGACCCAAAATATTAAAATATCTACAAGGCTGTAAGCCTTGTAGACATTATATCGCCACCGTTAAAGTAACATACCGCCTACACACGTATCCGCTAGACATTAAATGACCACCGTTAAAGTAACATACCGCCCCCGCACCAGTCAACTGCACATAAATCTCCACCGTTAAAGATTATTATTAGTGGCGCCGTAATAATATTACCGTGCCCATTTCTCTTTGTCTAATTTTCAAAACATTTTTTAAGCGCCGGATCTCCGCGATTACTTTTAGGGGCATCCTCGACGGTGCTGCTGGTGCAAACTAGAACTCTGTAACTAATTTATTCGACGAGAAATGGGTGTTCTTTGGGCAGAGAAAACTGCGTCGCTTTTTGGCAAAAAATGGCTAACTCACCCAGTTTTGAGAATGGAGTTTTTTACCACAGAGAAACGCTCTTTGTTGGATCCTAATCTATCTTTTTTGTACAGCCGAAAACCGTATCAGAGCATAACTTGTTTGACCCAAAATATTAAAATATCTACAAGGCTGTAAGCCTTGTAGACATTATATCGCCACCGTTAAAGTAACATACCGCCTACACACGTATCCGCTAGACATAAAATGACCACCGTTAAAGTAACATACCGCCCTCACACGAGTCAACTGCACATAAATCTCCACCGTTAAAGATTATTATTAGTGGCGCCGTAATAATATTACCGTGCCCATTTCTCTTTGTCTAATTTTCAAAACATTTTTTAAGCGCCGGATCTCCGCGATTACTTTTATGGGGCATCCTCGACGGTGCTGCTGGTGCAAACTAGAGCTCTGTAACTAATTTATTCGGCGAGAAATGGGTGTTCTTTGGGCATAGAAAACTTCGTCGCTTTTTGGCGAAAAATGGCTAACTCACCCAGTTTTGAGAATGGAGTTTTAACACAGAGAAACACTCTTTGTTGGATCCTAATCTATCTTTTTTGTACAGCCGAAAACCGTTTAAAAGCATAACTTGTTTGACCCAAGTATTAAAATATCTACAAGGCTGTAAGCCTTGTAGACATTATATCGCCACCGTTAAAGTAACATACCGCCTACACACGCATCCGCTAGACATAAAATGACCACCGTTAAAGTAACATACCGCCCCCGCACCAGTCAACTGCACATAAATCTCCACCGTTAAAGGTTATTATTAGTGGCGCCGTAATAATATAACCGTGCCCATTTCTCTTTGTCTAATTTTCAAAACATTTTTTAAGCGCCGGATCTCCGCGATTACTTTTAGGGGCATCCTCGACGGTGCTGCTGGTGCAAACTAGAACTCTGTAACTAATTTATTCGACGAGAAATGGGTATTCTTTGGGCTGAGAAAACTGCGTCGCTTTTTGGCAAAAAATGGCTAACTCACCCAGTTTTGAGAATGGAGTTTTTTACAACAGAGAAACGCTCTTTGTTGGATCCTAATCTATCTTTTTTGTACAGCCGAAAACCGTATCAGAGCATAACTTGTTTGACCCAAAATATTAAAATATCTACAAGGCTGTAAGCCTTGTAGACATTATATCGCCACCGTTAAAGTAACATACCGCCTCCACACGTATCCGCTAGACAT
>CM037472.1:16297733-16337538 GCA_021014325.1 Plazaster borealis
AATAAAGCTTTTGTTATTGTTGCTAAATGTCAACTTATCAACTTATCAAATTTTCATTTTTGAGCTTAGGTAACAGAGAGAACATACATCATAATTAGTTTACTTCTATGACGTCTGAATGTCTTCTGTCGGATCTCTTCTCTTCACTCCATGGCAACTTTTCCTCCGGAATACTTTAAAAACTGTAACACTTACAGGGCTCTCCCCAGGATTTTTCAAAACTGTGGGGCATTCTGGACCCATACTTTGGAAGTCTGTTAGTTTGGCCGAAGCACGCTGATTGGAAGCAAGGTCCTTGGAATGTTTTTTACTTGGTGTTTATCTCCCGTTTTAAAGCCCTACTGTGCACTCTAAGGCATTCTAAATGGTTTTATATTTAAGATTTTTGTGAATTTGACGTGAAGTCAAAAATAAAAAATAAAAGAAAAAAGTTATTTGCATATCAGCCAACAATTCACGTGAATCGGACCAGTACACTAGTTTGTGCATGGGGAGAACTCTGCACATACAAGTTGTGTTGTCATTTAGCCCTTGAGAAAAACTCAGCTTGAGCGTACAAATGCGAAACCATTACCACTTTTTCCAAATTAATTTCAAACATTAATTTTGGGGCCACAGTCACCATAACACTGGAGTCTATGCTTTTGTTGCCCTAGTTTGTTGTCATGGTGTGATTTTAAAATTGTCCCAAAGACCTCACAACGGGGTTTTTTATGGAAAAGTAACTTTTAGCAAATAAACTGGCCTGATGGAAAGTACTGCACTTTGTAAAATAATTCAAGATAAATTTGTAAAAGCGAGAGAGTAAATTTGTGACGGCAGATTAAATTGGCAGTAAAAAACAAATGACAAAAAGTATGCACTTACCAATATTTCTTAATATCTTTGATACTTGACACTGCTATCAGTACATTTAATGTATCAAGTTAATTGACAGACCCTTTTTTTAACCCAACCATAAAATGATTGATGTGGGGAGTTAGAGAATGCAAAATCACGAATGTGCAGTTGTGGCAAAATGCCCCCAAGCAACAAACATGAAACATTCAGAACCACTAAACATTGCCACCTCGGTTCACGACAAGCAACATTCACTTTGAGTGATCACATTACGATTGAATGCCCAACTTTACACCACTTTCCGTGAGCCAGTTGAAATCTAATTAGATCATTGAGAATTGGCAAAACGTGACGACACTTGTACTTGTACCAGACGGAACCCTTCCATCATCGTGACACCTAACCTCAACCATCTTACAGATAATTGTGCATTACGGGATCTCCCGATAAGCAAGTCTCAGGCTCTGATTAAACGGAGGCCATTTTATCAGTGAGCAGAGCAACAAATCACCTAAAATGTTGACTTAGCACTACTGGTAAATCAACTACGCACATCGACTGCTCGTTCATCATGCGTAAGTCTGCCAAAGTGCAAATTGAAGTGATTTCTAAGACAAAAGGGTTGGATAAGAATAACTTTCACCTCTAACCATACAACTGCAAATTACTGGTTGGGGTCCATTCAGAATAATCAATGTTTAAAAAATCTTGAGTGGGTGGGTCAAAAAAAATAACTGAAAATCAAAATTCAGTTTACAATTGAAATAATAGAAAAAAAAATGTTAAGGGAAAAAATACCCAGTTTCTGCTTCCTTCAGATTGTCTGTCATGTCTGTTATGTTTGTACTGTCCATCGTTATCAGTCCACCTTGTTTTGATAGCCATTCTCCAGTGCTGATGGCAAACATCCTCTTCTGTTTCAACTACAAAGTTACATGCTGGAGTGGAAGCCAAGAAAAGCCATTGAAAAATCCTGAGCTGGGAGAGTATCAATTGATCTAAAATATCTGCTTCATTTGAGGCATTACTTTGTTTTTCAGTGTGTACAGGGTACATTAAATAGTCATGTCAGTATTTAAAAAGTAAAAAAAAATTGGATGGGTGGGTCAACAAAAAATTGACAAAAGATCAATATTTTTAAACATTGATTACTCCGAATGGCCCCTAATCACTATACACAGTCTGTACTAGCAAATTTGTAGTAAAGACCAGATTAATTAAATTCAAAATTATTGTTCTTCTTATCTCTTCAGTTTTATGCATGGCTGGGCCCTTTAAAGTTACTGAAGTACTCAGGATCAGGATTATTTTCATTAAAACAGTTCATAGCACCGGTATAGTACATTATATTATTAGCTGTACAGTATAACACATCTCGCATAGTGCACATCTAACTGAACACATACTTGCTCTATGGTAAATGTACCCAAAATTGTGGCCATAATTATGTTACAAATGCTAATGGGTCATACATGCCCAGATCATCTTTTACACTTGGGAACAGTTTCTGGGATGACCTCTTCCAAATGCTCCAATTAGAAGGTGGAACAGTTTCACCGCCTCCTCCAGACTGCCGGCAACAAAATACGTGAGAAGGAGGGAAGAATCTCATAAAGACGCGCAAAAACTGTACAAAATGTAACAAGCTTCCAGCAATACAGGTGTCTAACTCCAGCTAATTGGACAAGGCTCCCTATGGCTGATTAACTGTGGACCAGCAAGCAGCCTACTGCCATCATAACCACAACAGCTATGGAATGACTCATTCATGCATTCATTTTCCATATTTTTCTACATTGCCTGGGGGCTAGATGCATCACACTCGGCAAGTGATTGCATTTCATTCTGCAGGTTTTTCGGGGGAATAATTTTCTAATGATGGATAAGGCATTTGGCGAGGCCACTGTCCAAGTACACAGCCCAAAATGTTTTCATAATCTTAGGCTTCTTATGAAATACAGAATAAAACAACACATTCAGCTGAGTTTGTTTTCTTAATCTTAAAGATACCAATAACTAGGTAATAATCATCCAAATTTATATGCTGTGCATTACTTACTTTACTTGCATACTCATCAAATACTATTGAAGTAAAACCTTCCCCTTTTTGGTACAATTTATTTTTATTAACCCAAATTGTTTGTGCTGTGTTCATGTAAATTTTCCATTATTACATTTTTATGTGCAAAATGAACCTCAGTAGCCTACAAATTTAGTATAATTATTCTTGAAGTGCCCTAAAATTTCCTAGGTAAAGGGAGATAGGTATCCATGTGGAAAATAAATTGGAAGGGTGTTACAAAGGGGTACCAAGGCACAGCAAGGTATATCCCCAAGGGCATTCACCCACAGGTGCTGTGGGGTAACATGTAAGTTGAGGCCTGCACAGTATCCAATGATGTCAGGCCTGGAATTTCATCTTTGAGAGGGCGAGTCCATTTTCATTATGTAAAGGGCACTTCCATTGGAAAATCTTAAAGTCGATGGACAACTTTTTGAAGGGGCACTAAGGCAATGACCAGGGGCAACACAAAAAAGCATTAAAAGTTCTGGTCACTGGACTTCTGGCAATGCTAGCTAGAGATAAACATGATGATGAACAACAGAGATGGACTCCGTATTCGTGTAATTCCAGGCCTGTGACGTCTGATCCAAAAATCTGCAGTCTGTCTTGTACTTGTAGACAGTTTTCATTAGTTGCCTGGCAAGCATCTCTGTATCTTCAGTGAACCCCTTACTAAAGAGACAGCCCAATGAATACCAAGGCACAGTTGGACTGAACACCTGCCAGCTCTTTTGATCAAACTTTCTGATGGGGGTAAATATAGCTGGCACGCGACCATTTGTTAGCGATATATAAACAACCTTGCATTGAAAAACACACAACAAAGACTTGACATACATCGCGCACAAGTGAACAATGGAGCAGCCATTGGGAACATGTTTGTTTTGTTGGCTAACTAAAGGATGCATGGTTGTATCATAAAGCTCCACAGTTGTATTAATACACCATTTATCAACCCTTTATCAACAACTTGGGGCACATTAATGTTTGATTAATGACCAGCTTGCGTTCCAACGGAGGGATATTTTAACACTTGCGTTCCAACGGAGGGTCATTTTAATACTTTTGGATTAAGGGTCAAACCTGTCTATTAGCCAAGGTGTGCCAACAAAAGTAATTCTAAAAAAACATCTGTAATTTGTCAATTTGCAAAAATTACAAATTACATTCTTGTGAGGTTTTAAAGGCTGTTAATCATTTTTTTATGAAGTTTGTGTAGCTATACATATACAAGCACTTTAATGTCCAAGACTTTTGCCCGGATTCTTCTAAAACAAACAAAAAGCTATTAAAAAAAATGTCTTCATCAATCCTCAACTTCAATGTTCAGATGACTTTTAAGAGCTAAATACTGCAATATACAGGCAGCTGAAAGAAAATCATTACTACATTTCCTGTGGGTGACATAGGTTGATTCGAGGCCTGATGGTTTTAAGAACGCCTCGAGTCAACATTATGTATCCTCCTCAAGTACTTGGTTGACATAGAGACATCTCACACACACATTAGAAAGTGATGCTCTCAATTCCCTCTAATTCGTATCACAAAGATCCCCGATTTGTCTCTAATACCATTGTTTCTTGGCAACCCTCTCTCATAATACCAACTTCTTAAACTGCTCAGTGACAGCCAGATGTAATTTCTAGGGGATTTATTAACAACAAGTATAGATCTTGTCTGTCATGTTTGAAAGTTATCACTAAAGACTTGGGGCTGCCTGGAGGCAAAATGACAGCTGGATTTGTCTGACTCACGGTGGACTTCCCCTGTATTTATCATAAAAGCTAATGTTTTTCCATAAAGGATATTGTATTTGATCAATAAAAAAACACAAAAAACAT
This sequence comes from Plazaster borealis, assembly GCA_021014325.1. Lineage (NCBI taxonomy): Eukaryota > Metazoa > Echinodermata > Asteroidea > Forcipulatida > Labidiasteridae > Plazaster > Plazaster borealis. The sequence continues at coordinate 16,302,480 of CM037472.1, forward strand.
ACACCAGCCAGTACAGTGTGATTTCATTAACCAGGCATACAACCAATTTACAAACACAAATGGACTGTCTATTCTAGAGTATATGTACAATATACACTTTTTAGAGCAAAATAAAGTAACACTACACAGTAGGATTTATTTATCGGTGGAACAATTTCTAGTTAAAGGCGAGATTTGTAGGATTTATCAGCAAACTGTAAGTCTATGCTCTGGTACTTAAAATGGAAATTACAGTGTAGTTTTTGGCATGTTTGGCTGCAGATTGCACCATGGAGGTACCTACACTGTACATTGCACCGCATCTTAATCCTTACAAGGTGCTATAATGGTCTCATAATTCAAAATAGCTCTGCATACATGTACCTGTTGAAAAAATAATGAGCGCTTTGAGATGCCTGTGGAGAGTGATAACACACTGTGTAAGAACTGCTTCTTATTTATTTATAATATTAATATTTATTAGTTGTAGTAAAAACTACATGATTTGATTGCCCTTCTTTTCTCAAAGAGAGGAGGATGAGGGCCTTTTTATTTATTTGTTAAATTTTTCATTTTCAGGGAGAAAAGAGCCAGACTAAAAAAATGCTGGCTTTGTGGAATGTAGGCCTATGTCTCAAATATGGGTACATTGAATCAATCGTTGACAAAATGGTGCCAAGATGAAGCAAAATACATGAATAATTTAGTCTTTTTGGAATTAAACAAAGAGAAAGAATTAAGGATGCGGCTTCAAAGAAAGGATGAGGGCGTGGTCGACCAACTGGTGTTTTTTTACTCTACCTTAGAGAATTGTGGCAAGACAGCTTCAGGTCAGGAGTAGGGGTATACATCCAATTACTGCTTGTGTTTAAAAATAGATTGAACGGATTGAATGAGTCCAATGCAATCTATTTTTTGTTGTTAATATTGTGAAACAAGGCAAAAGTTTGTTTTAATTGGGTTTCCATTAGCAGATCCCTCTTTGGATTTTAGTTGAGGTAATCGTAACCATCCATCCTCCCGACCGTCGGGACGATGGAGGGTTACGATTATCACAACTAGATCAATTTGTGAACCTACCTCTCGATTAAATCATAATAAATGAAGGAAAAATGTTAAGACACCTGTAGATCAAAGTTATAACATTATAAATTACACGTTAGGAAAAGGTTATACAAAAAAATCATAAGGGCCTTGTAGTAGAATGGTGGGAAACTATGCACTTCAGATGTATGAATTGTTTTCTCATCTAACTGTAACCTGACTTTGACTTTTTTGAGTTGGTTTGTCAGACTGGTTTGTCTTTATTGACCTGGGATATAAACCCACCAAAGACTTGCAGTTTCAAGATAATGACATAGGGTCAGTACTTATTCCACTGGCTGGCAACTGCTGCAAAGTTTAACTACATTTAATGTGTATGATATCCATTTCTTCCATACCTTTTGTGTTTTTGCCATAGCTCCAAGTGCCTTCACATTATGGTTGACATGCTTCCCTTCATTGAGACACAGGTAGCAGACCGGCAGCTTACACAAGATGCAATACATGCTAAGATTCTCCTCGGTATGCTCGGTACATGTTGATGCTTTACCCGGCTGCTGCCCTTGTGCCTTAGCCCTGGCCTTGATCTTCCCCTTCACTGGTGGAATCAGGCTGTGCTTCGCCAGGGGGCCGCGGGCCGGATGGCAATTTTCACGGCATCCTGTACAGTAAAACACCTCACACTGTTCGCAATAAACAGTCGCATCCTTTGCATCTCCCTCACAAAGTTCGCACTTGACCACGGAGTTCTTGGCCTGGCCAGCATACCGGGAAACAATGGCTTCTAAAACCCGGTTCCTCGGTAAGCTGAGAACGCCAGTTTCATCGAGATAAATAGAACGATGGCACTGCGGGCAGATGATCCTGAGTGAATCTACGTGGATGGATGGGTAGCCTGCTCCACTTGCACTGGAGCTGTTGGAGGAGGAGCTGGCCGCACTTGCAGCGTATCCTGAGAAACCGACCCCACTGTCGGCCTCGCTCAACCGGTCAGTTTCTCCATAATCCTGGTACTCGGGATGGCCATGGGTTTGGTGACTACCGTGGGTCGGGCCATTCGTTTGAAGAGAATGAGCGCAATTCAAACAAATATTGTGGGCGCACGGCAACATTATCGGTGCATTGTAAAGACCCCGACAAACAGGGCAAGAAAGCTCCTGTTCCATCATGGCTGCAAGTGAAACTAGCCTCTCTCCTGTAACGTTAGACCTCAATTTCAAAAGTGTTAAATATTCTGAAATATTTTGCATGAATGATCTTGAATGGAATCAACTTATTATCATTTATATCAACCAAATTATTCTGCCTCAAAACAGAAACATAAGCATCGATGACAGTCACTCTGCACAGTCATTGAACACACGGCGTGCCACTGCTGAAGGCTAATGAACTGACTCCGTGCGCCGTGCGTACGGTGTTGTCATGTCAAGCTGCAAAACGGCAATGATGTGACAACGGCATTGTGTATCGATTTCTAGACTGGTGCACTTTTGCGTTTTGCCAATGCCACTGTATCTGCAAATTTCAATGGAGTCGAATGAGAAGAGACTGGAAGCCAGATTATTATTTTCAGCGCATTGTTTTACGCATGCGCTCTTTTAATGAGACTAATCAATTTTCCTTCTGTTTAGGTACTGGAGTTTTTGAAAACACTATAATGTATTTGTTAAAAACTTTTTGGGTGTAAATCTTTACAAAATAGTTTAAAAAATTGTTGTCAATAAAATATTTGTTTTTTTTTAAGTACAGTTATTTCCCAAAATATCCACTTTTATAAAGTTTTAAATTATAATACATTTGGTTATTAGGCTGGAACACCCCTTAGCCATCATAGAACAGGCCATCTAGACTGGTAAATGGTCGCTAGTTCACTAGCAATGTAAACAGGTGTATTTTATGAATGGGGTGTACAGGTGCCGAACCACGATAACTTTGTGCACATAAGCAAAACACCGAGCTGAAGCTAGCACAGTATTGGGCCCGAAATAGCCAGCCGCGTACTCCCGAAAAAGCCAGCCGCGTATTCAGAAAATAGAACACATACAGTACAGGGAGGTGACAAAATTATCTCATTTTGCTCGATTCAGAACAAATCCGTTATTTTAATCGAACGAATTCTGAAATATAAGCCACGACATACCAATTTGTTCTTGATAATATGACAATTTAGTAACTATAAATGATTCTAAAGCAAAAAGCAAAGAAGAATTAATTACAAAAACGTAAAACGAGCCGCAAAAAACCGAGGCAAAGTTCGAGTCATCTTGTTTGCATAATGTCATAAAATACACTGTTTAAATACAAAACCATAATTTGAAAAGAATTTGTACCCTTTGTTATGAAAATAAATTGCCTTTTTAGTCCTGAATCTTGAAGACTGATAAACTAGGAATATAAAATAGCGAAGCGTGAAAATTTGGTCCACTAATTAGTGGTTAATTAACCACAGTATTATATGCCATTTTCAATAAAAATGCGCACATTGCATAGGTGGTTGACTTAACAACCATTTTGAAAAGAATTTGTCCCCTTCGTTATGATAAAAAATTGCTTTTACAGAGTTCTAGTTTGCACCAGCAGCACCGTCAAGGATGCCCCCCTAAAAGTATTCGAGGAGATCCGGCGCTTAAAAAACGTTTTGAAATTAGACATATTAAAAATATATACAAGGCCTTGTAGATATTTTAATATTTGGGTCAAACAAGTTATGCTTTTATACGGTTTTCGGCTGTACAAAAAAGATATATCCAACAAAGAGCGTTTCTGTGTGGGAAAAAGCTCCATTCTCAAAACTGGGTGAATTAGCCATTTTTCGCCAAAAAGCGAGGCCATTTTCTCAGCTCAAAGAACACCCATTTCTCCTCGAATAAATTAGTTACAGAGTTCTAGTTTGCACCAGCAGCACTGTCGAGTATGCCCCCTAAAAGTATTCGCGGAGATCCGTCGCTTAAAAAATATTTTGAAAATTAAACAAAGAGAAATGAATCTTTAACGGCGGAGATTTATGTGCAGTTGACCCGTGTGAGGGCGGTATGTTACTTTAACGGTGGTCATTTTATGCATAGCGGACAATAGCGTGAGGGCGGTATGTTACTTTAACGGTAGTGATATAATGTCTAGCGGATTCGTGTGAGGGCGGTATGTTACTTTAACGGTGGCGATATAATGTCAACAAGGCTTGTAGATATTTTAATATAATTAGGTCAAACAAGTTATGCTTTTATACGGTTTTCGGCTGTACAAAACAGATAGATTAGGATCCAACAAAGAGCGTTTCTGTGTGGGAAAAAGCTCCATTCTCAAAACTGGGTGAATTAGCAATTTTTCGCCAAAAAGCGACGCCATTTTCACTGCCCAAAGATCACCCATTTCGTCTTTGAACAAATTAGTTACAGAGTTCTAGTTCGCACCAGCAGCACCGTCGAGGATGCCCCTATTAGTATTCGCGGAGATCCGGCGCTTAAAAAATATTTTGAAAATTAGACAAAGAGAAATGGGTACCGTAATATTATTAAGGTGCCCATAATAATAATCTTTAACGGTGGAGATTTATGTGCAGTTGACTCGTGTGAGGGCGGTATGTTACTTTAACGGTGGTCACTTTATGCCCAGTGGACAAGTGTGAGGGCGGTATGTTACTTTAACGGTGGCAATTTATGTCTAGCGGACACGTGTGAGGGCTGTATGTTACTTAAACGGTGGTGATATAATGTCTAGCGGACACGTGTGAGGGCGGTATGTTACTTTAACGGTGGCGATATTATAATGTCTACAAGGCTATAAGCCTTGTAGATATTTTGACATTTGGGTCAAACAAGTTATGCTTTTATACGGTTTTCGGCTGTACAAAAAAGATAGATTACGATCCAACAAAGAGCGTTTCTGTGTGGGAAAAAGCTCCATTCTCAAAACTGGGTGAATTAGCCATTTTTCGCCAAAACAACGAGGCTATTTTCTCTACCCAAAGAACACCCATTTCTCCTCGAATAAAGTAGTTACAGAGTACTAGTTTGCACCAGCAGCACCGTCGAGGATGCCCCCTAAAAGTATTCGCAGAGATCCGGTGCTTAAAAAATGTTTTGAAAATTAGACATTAACAATATCTACAAGGCCTTGTAGATATTTTAATATTTGGGTCAAACAAGTTATGCTTTTATACGGTTTTCGGCTGTACAAAAAAGATAGATTAGGATCCGACAAAGAGCGTTTCTGTGTGGGAAAAAGCTCCATTCTCAAAACTGGGTGAATTAGCCATTTTTCGCCAAAAAGCGAGGCCATTTTCTCTGCCCAAAGAACACCCATTTCTCCTGGAATAAATTAGTAACAAGAGTACTAGTTTGCACAAGCAGCACCGTCGAGTATGCCTCCTAATAGTATTCGCGGAGATTCGGCGCTTAAAAAATATTCTGAAAATTAGACAAAGAAAAATGGGTACCGTAATATTATTACGGTGCCCATAATAATAATCTTTAACGGTGGAGATTTATGTGCAGTTGGCTCGTGTGAGGGCGGTATGTTACTTTAACGGTGGCAATTAATGTCTAGCGGACACGTGTGAGGGCGGTATGTTACTTTAACGGTGGCAATTTATGTCTAGCGGACACGTGTGAGGGTTGTATGTTACTTTAACGGTGGTGATTTAATGTCTTTTATGGAGCTTTAATGGAGCTTTTTCCCACACAGAAACGCTCTTTGTCGGATCCTAATCTATCTTTTTTGTACAGCCGAAAACCATATCAAAGCATAACTTGTTTGGCCCAAATATTTAAATATCTACAAGGCTTATAGCCTTGTTTGTAGACATTACATCGCCACCGTTAAAGTAACATACCGTCCGCACACGTGTCCGCTAGACATTATATCACCACCGTTAAAGTAACATACAGCCCTCACACTTGTCCGCTAGACATAAATCGCCACCGTTAAAGTAACATACCGCCCTCACACTTGTCCACTAGGCATAAAATGACCACCGTTAAAGTAACATGTATACCGTCCTCACACGGGTCAACTGCACATTAATCTCCGCCGTTAAAGATTATTATTAGTGGGCTCCGTAATATATTACGGTGCCCATTTCTCTTTGTTTTATTTTCAAAATATTTTTTAAGCGCCGGATCTCCGCGAATACTTTTAGGGGGCATACTCGACGGTGCTGCTGGTGCAAACTAGAACTCTGTAACTAATTTATTCCAGGAGAAATGGGTGTTCTTTGGGCAGAGAAAATGGCCTCGCTTTTTGGCGAGAAATGGCTAATTCACCCAGTTTTGAGAATGGAGCTTTTTCCCACACAGAAACGCTCTTTGTTGGATCCTAATCTATTATTTTTGCAAACTAGAACTCTGTAACTAATTTATTTCAAGAAAAATGGGTGTTCTTTGGGCAGAGAAAATGGCCTTACTTTTTAGCGAAAAATGGCTAATTCACCCAGTTTTGAGAATGGAGTTTTTTTCCCCCACAAAAACGCTCTTTGTTGGATCCTAATCTATCTTTTTTGTACAGCCGAAAACCGTATAAAAGCATAACTTGTTTGACCCAAATGTTAAAATATCTACAGGGCTATAGCCTTGTAGACATTATATCACCACCGTTAAAGTAACATACAGCCCTCACACATGTCCGCTAGACATAAATCGCCACCGTTAAAGTAACATACAGCCCTCACACGTGCCCGCTAAACATAAATCGCCACCGTTAAAGTAACATACCGCCCTCACACTTGTCCACGAGGCATAAAATGACCACCGTTAAAGTAACATACCGCCCTCACACGGGTCAACTGCACATAAATCTCCACCGTTAAAGATTATTAATAGTGGGCTCCGTAATAATATTACGGTGCCCATTTCTTTTTGTCTAATTTTCAAAACATTTTTTAAGCGCCGGATCTCCGCGAATACTTTTAGGGGGCATCCTCGACGGTGCTGCTGGTGCAAACTAGAACTCTGTAACTAATTTATTCCAGGAGAAATGGGTGTTCTTTGGGCAGAAAAAAATAGCGTCGCTTTTTGGCGGAAAATGGCTAATTCACCCAGTTTTGTGAATGGAGCTTTTTCCCACACAGAAACGCTCTTTGTTGGATCCTAATCTATCTTTTTTGTACAGCCGAAAACCGTATAAAAGCATAACTTGTTTGACCCAAATATTGAATTATGTACAAGGCCTTGTAGATATTTTTAATATGTCTAATTTTCAAAACATTTTTTAAGCGCCGGATCTCCGCGAATACTTATAGGGGGCATCCTCGACGGTGCTGCTGGTGCAAACTAGAACTCTGTAACTAATTTATTCCAGGAGAAATGGGTGATCTTTGGGCAGAGAAAATGGCCTCGCTTTTTGGCGAAGCATGGCTAATTCACCCAGCTTTGAGAATGGAGCTTTTTCTAACACAGAAACGCTCTTTGTTGGATCCTAATCTATCCTTTTTGTACAGCCGAAAACCGTATAAAAGCATAACTTGTTTGACCCAAATATTAAAATATACAAGCCTTGTAGACATTATATCGCCACCGTTAAAGTAACATACCGCCCTCACACCTGTCCGCTAGACATAAATCGCCACCGTTAAAGTAACATACCGCCCCCACACTTGTCCACTAGGCATAAAATGACCACCGTTAAAGTAACATACCGCCCTCACATGGGTCAATTGCACATTAATCTCCGCCGTTAAAGATTATTATTAGTGGGCTCCGTAATAATATTACGGTGCCCATTTCTCTTTGTCTAATTTTCAAAATATTTTTTAAGCGCCGGATCTCCGCGAATACTATTAGAGGGCATACTCGACGGTGCTGCTGGTGCAAACTAGAACTCTGTAACTAATTTATTCTAGGAGAAATGGGTGTTCTTTGGGCAGAGAAAATGGCCTCGCTTTTTGGCGAAAAATGGCTAATTCACCCAGTTTTGAGAATGGAGCTTTTTCCCACACAGAAACGCTCTTTGTTGGATCCTAATCTATCTTTTTTGCAAACTAGAACTCTGTAACTAATTTATTTCAGGAGAAATGGGTGTTCTTTGGGCAGAGAAAATGGCCTTGCTTTTTGGCGAAAAATGGCTAATTCACCCAGTTTTGAGAATGGAGCTTTTTCCCACACAGAAATGCTCTTTGTTGGATCCTAATCTATCTTTTTTGTACAGCCGAAAACCGTATAAAAGCATAACTTGTTTGACACAAATGTTAAAATATCTACAGGGCTATAGCCTTGTAGACATTATATCACCACTGTTAAAGTAACATACAGCCCTCACACATGTCCGCTAGACATAAATCGCCACCGTTAAAGTAACATACAGCCCTCACACGTGTCCGCTAGACATAAATCGCCACCGTTAAAGTAACATACCGCCCTCACACTTGTCCACTAGGCATAAAATGACCACCGTTAAAGTAACATACCGCCCTCACATGGGTCAACTGCACATAAATCGTACCGTTAAAGATTATTATTAGTGGGCTCCGTAAATATTACGGTGCCCATTTCTTTTTGTCTAATTTTCAAAACATTTTTTAAGCGCCGGATCTCCGCGAATACTTTTAGGGGGCATCCTCGACGGTGCTGCTGGTGCAAACTAGAACTCTGTAACTGATTTATTCGAGGAGAAATGGGTGTTCTTTGGGCAGAAAAAATAGCGTCGCTTTTAGGCGGGTAATTCACCCAGTTTTGAGAATGGAGCTTTTTCCCACACATAAACGCTCTTTGTTGGATCCTAATCTATCTTTTTTGTACAGCCGAAAACCGTATAAAAGCATAACTTGTTTGACCCAAATATTCAAATATCTACAAGGCCTTGTAGATATTTTTAATATGTCTAATTTTCAAAACATTTTGTAAGCGCCGGATCTCCGCCAATACTTTTAGGGGGGCATACTCGACGGTGCTGCTGGTGCAAACTAGAACTCTGTAACTAATTTATTCGAGGAGAAATAGGTGTTCTTTGGGCAGAGAAAATGGCCTTGCTTTTTGGCGATAAATGGCTAATTCACCCGGTTTTGAGAATGGAGCTTTTTCCCACACAGAAACGCTCTTTGTTGGATCATAATCTATCTTTTTTGTACAGCCGAAAACCGTATTAAAGCATAACTTGTTTGACCCAAATGTTAAAATATCTACAGGGCTATAGCCTTGTAGACATTATATCACCACCGTTAAAGTAACATACAGCCCTCACACATGTCCGCTAGACATAAATCGCCACCGTTAAAGTAACATATTACCGCCCTCACACTTGTCCACTAGGCATAAAATGACCACCGTTAAAGTAACATACCACCCTCACATGGGTCAACTGCACATAAATCGTACCGTTAAAGATTATTATTAGTGGGCTCCGTAAAAATATTACGGTGCCCATTTCTTTTTGTCTAATTTTCAAAACATTTTTTAAGCGCCAGATCTCCGCGAATACTTTTAGGGGGCATCCTTGACGGTGCTGCTGGTGCAAACTAGAACTCTGTAACTGATTTATTCGAGGAGAAATGGGTGTTCTTTGGGCTGAAAAAATAGCGTCGCTTTTTGGCGGGTAATTCACCCAGTTTTGAGAATGGAGCTTTTTCCCACACAGAAACGCTCTTTGTTGGATCCTAATCTATCTTTTTTGTACAGCCGAAAACCGTATAAAAGCATAACTTGTTTGACCCAAATATTCAAATATCTACAAGGCCTTGTAGATATTTTTAATAGGCCTATGTCTAATTTTCAAAACATTTTGTAAGCGCCGGATCTCCGCCAATACTTTTAGGGGGCATACTCGACGGTGCTGCTGGTGCAAACTAGAACTCTGTAACTAATTTATTCCAGGAGAAATAGGTGTTCTTTGGGCAGAGAAAATGGCCTCGCTTTTTGGCGATAAATAGCTAATTCACCCAGTTTTGAGAATGGAGCTTTTTCCCACACAGAAACGCTCTTTGTTGGATCCTAATCTATCTTTTTTGTACAGCCGAAAACCGTATAAAAGCATAACTTGTTTGACCGAAATATTAAAATATCTACAAGGCCTTGTAGATATTTTTAATAATGTCTAATTTTCAAAACATTTTTTAAGCGCCGGATCTCCGCGAGTACTTTTAGGGGGCATCGTCGACGGTGCTGCTGGTGCAAACTAGAACTCTGTAACTGATTTATTCGAGGAGAAATGGGTGATCTTTGGGTAAAGAAATTGGCGTCGCTTTTTGGCGAAAAATGGCTAATTCACCCAGTTTTGGGAATGAAGCTTTTTCCAACACAGAAACGCTCTTTGTTGGATCCTAATCTATCTTTTTTGTACAGCCGAAAACCGTATAAAAGCATAACTTGTTTGACCCAAATATTAAAATATCTACAAGCCTTGTAGACATTATATCGCCACCGTTAAAGTAACATACCGCCCTCACACGTGTCCGCTAGACATAAATCGCCACCGTTAAAGTAACATACCGCCCTCACACTTGTCCACTAGGCATAAAATGACCACCGTTAAAGTAACATACCGCCCTCACATGGGTCAACTGCACATAAATCGTACCGTTAAAGATTATTATTAGTGGGCTCCGTAAAAATATTACGGTGCCCATTTCTTTTTGTCTAATTTTCAAAACATTTTTTAAGCGCCAGATCTCCGCGAATACTTTTAGGGGGCATCCTTGACGGTGCTGCTGGTGCAAACTAGAACTCTGTAACTGATTTATTCGAGGAGAAATGGGTGTTCTTTGGGCAGAAAAAATAGCGTCGCTTTTAGGCGGGTAATTCACCCAGTTTTGAGAATGGAGCTTTTTCCCACACAGAAACGCTCTTTGTTGGATCCTAATCTATCTTTTTTGTACAGCCAAAAACCGTATAAAAGCATAACTTGTTTGACCCAAATATTAAAATATCTACAAGGCCTTGTAGATATTTTTAATATGTCTAATTTTCAAAACATTTTGTAAGCGCCGGATCTCCGCCAATACTTTTAGGGGGGCATACTCGACGGTGCTGCTGGTGCAAACTAGAACTCTGTAACTAATTTATTCCGGGAGAAATAGGTGTTCTTTGGGTAGAGAAAATGGCCTCGCTTTATGGCGATAAATGGCTAATTCACCCGGTTTTGAGAATGGAGCTTTTTCCCACACAGAAACGCTCTTTGTTGGATCCTAATCTATCTTTTTTGTACAGCCGAAAACCGTATAAAAGCATAACTTGTTTGACCCAAATGTTAAAATATCTACAGGGCTATAGCCTTGTAGACATTATATCACCACCGTTATAGTAACATACAGCCCTCACACATGTCCGCTAGACATAAATTGCCACCGTTAAAGTAACATACAGCCCTCACACGTGTCCGCTAGACATAAATCGCCATCGTTAAAGTAACATACCGCCCTCACACTTGTACACTAGGCATAAAATGACCACCGTTAAAGTAACATACCGCCCTCACATGGGTCAACTGCACATAAATCGTACCGTTAAAGATTATTATTAGTGGGCTCCGTAAAAATATTACGGTGCCCATTTCTTTTTGTCTAATTTTCAAAACATTTTTTAAGCGCCAGATCTCCGCAAATACTTTTAGGGGGCATCCTCAACGGTGCTGCTGGTACAAACCAGAACTCTGTAACTAATTTATTCGAGGAGAAATGGGTAATCTTTGGGCATATAAAATGGCCTCGCTTTTTGGCGAAAATGGCTAATTCACCAGTTTTGAGAATGGAGCTTTTTCCCACACAGAAATGCTCTTTGTTGGATCCTAATCTATCCTTTTTGTACAGCCGAAAACCGTATAAAAGCATAACTTGTTTGACCCAAATATTAAAATATCTACAAGCCTTGTAGACATTATATCGCCACCGTTAAAGTAACATACCGCCCTCACAAGTATCCGCTAGACATTATATCACCACCGTTAAAATAACATACAGCCCTCACACGTGTCCGCTAGACATAAATTAACATCGTTAAAGTAACATACAGCCCTCACACCTGTCCGCTAGACATAAATCGCCACCGTTAAAGTAACATACCGCCCTCACACTTGTCCACTAGGCATAAAATGACCACCGTTAAAGTAATATACTGCCCTCACACGGGTCAATTGCACATTAATCTCCGCCGTTAAAGATTATTATTAGTGGGTTCCGTAATAATATTACGGTGCCCATTTCTCTTTGTTTAATTTTCAAAATATTTTTTAAGCGCCGGATCTCCGCCAATACTTTTAGGGGGCATACTCGACGGTGCTGCTGGTGCAAACTAGAACTCTGTAACTAATTTATTCCAGGAGAAATGGGTGTTCTTTGGGCACAAAAAATGGCATCGCTTTTTGGCGAAGCATGGCTAATTCACCCAGTTTTGAAAATACAGCTTTTCCCATACAGAAAGGGTCTTTGTTGGATCCTAATCTATCTTTTTTGTACAGCCGAAAACCGTCTCAGAGCATAAAGGGGTGTTCTTTGGGCAGAGAAAATGGCCTCGCTTTTTGGCGAAAAATGGCTAATTCACCCGGTTTTCAGAATGGAGCTTTTCCCACACAGAAACGCTCTTTGTTGGATCCTAATCTACCTTTTTTGTACAGCCGAAAACCGGAGAAAAGTATAACTTGTTTGACCCAAATATTAAAATATGTACAATGCCTTGTAGAAATTCTAATATCTCGGTCAAACAAGTATTGGTTCTAGACGGTTTTCGGCTGTGCAAAAATGATGGACCGGGATTCCACGAAGACCCTTTCTGTGTGTGAAAAAGTTCAAATCTCAAATCTGGGTGAATTAGCCATTTTTCGCCAAAAAAGCGACGCCGTTTTGTTTTTTCAAAGAACACCAATTTCTCCTCGAATAAATTAGTTACAGAGTTCTAGTTTGGACCAGCAGCATCCTTGAAGATGACCGCAAAAATTATTCTAAGAGATCCGGCACTTAAAACATGTTTTGAAAATGAGACATATTATTAAAAATACCTACAAGGCCTTGTAGATATTTTAACATTTGGGTCAAACAAGTTATGCTTTTATACGGTTTTCGGCTGTACAAAAAAAGATAGATTAGGATCCAACAAAGACCCTTTCTGTGTGGGAAAAAGCTGTATTCTCAAAACTGGGTGAATTAGCCATTTTTCGCCAAAAAGCGATGCCATTTTCTGTGCCCAAAGAACACCCATTTCTCCTCGAAAAATTTAGTTACAGAGTTCTAGTTTGGACCAGCAGCACCGTCGAGGATGCCCTTCCAAAAGTATTTGCGGATTTGAAGCAGGGTATCAGGGATAGACACCACCACAAACCAAACACAATATCATGTGCACATCCTGGTACAAAGTACAGGAGTTGGGCCTTTTCAGGAGACTGTATAACAACCCTTGAAACCAGTGGACAAGTATGTTGTTTATTTATTTATTTATTTATTTTATTTTATTTATTAGAAAATATAATAGGCAATACAGTAAAAACATCAAAATACAAACAAACAATCGGCGGGGGAGAAACAGGAAGAAAAAAGGAAAAAACACAGACGCACCACTGAAACAGAGATGCAGGCCTGAGGGATTGCCTAAAAAGCTAAAAGTTTATCAAGAGGCTTTCCCACTGCACCCGCTCAATGGAAAAACAAACAAACAAAAAAACAAGACAAGAAAGAAAAAGAAAAAAAGTGGCGATGCAAAGTATAAGGGTTAAGACAAAGCAAAATTGGACTATCGGTAAACTGGAATCATAAAAATGTATCACTCAATCGTTTCTCATGAGTAAGGTGTGTAATATTACACCCTTAGCTACATTTGGTATTTTGATACGGGGCATGGTGTACCCACCCCGACGTTGTGTCTTCTTTTTGTGTGCTTGGAATCTCAGGAATCCTTTAGAGGATTGTTGTGGGCGGGGGGATACTTCTGTACATAAGGAAAATAGTGTGTTCAGTATGGGAACATTGGGGGCGGGGATACCCTCTGCCCGATATCGGGCGTGGTACAGTTAGCTGGGATCTGCAGGCCCAATTTCATAACGCTGCTTCCCTGCGCTGCAGTATCAAGGTCATGCTAACATGGTCCCCTCATGGTGCAGTCGCTGACTGCACCGTTACGTATTCGTGTAAGTTTTTTTTAGTTCCTCACAAACTCTTCTGAAATGGTTTCAATAGACTCAGAAAGGTTCACTGAATCCCCAGAACCCCTCGAAAAAGGCAAAACAAAATTCCATGTGTGGATTGCAGTCGAAAAACTAAAAAAACCCCAATGTTACCCAAATCCAACTTTTTGCATGGTCCCCTCCATCGCGCAGTCGCTGACTGCACCATTAGACGTTCGTGTATAGTTTTTTTTTAGCTCCTCACAAAATCTTCTAAAATGGTTTCAATAGACTCAGAAAGGTTCACTAAATCCCCAGAACCCCTCAAAAAAGGCAAAAAAAAATTCCATGTGTGGATTTTGCAGTCGAAAAACCAAAAAACCCCAATGTTACCCAAATCCAACTTGTTTTCGTTTTTTTTGCACTGCTTACCGGTCTACTGAGAAACAAGGTATCCTATTTATTTGGTCTACCCTGGCCTTCTTATAGTAAACATCTGGTCCTCTTGCGTCGGCCTGAGGTCTCCAACCACAAAGCCAGAGTGACAGGATGATTGATTGCCTGATAGAGAGGCGCAAGATCAATGACCTTGTAGGGTGTGTCGTATGTCAATGGGTATACAATTCCCATGGGGCTTCTATGGGGCTTCGAAGTTAAAGGTGACTGTATAGGTCGATGACTCACCCCAAGCTAAATAGTCTTTTACAGTGTTGTAGGTGGGGGGAGGGGGGGGGAGTCAAGGATTGTCAAAAATTTCAATTTTTTTGACCGCACCGTTAATGACTAAATACAATTTGTTTACGACGGTACAGTCAAATATTGCGCGATGCCACGTCGTAAGGTCAAGTAAAAGAAAAAAAGCTAATAAGCTCATCAAAAATATGCTTTTATACTAAAATAAGGTTACCAGCTAAAATACCACATCTCATGTACCATCTTTGACTAATATCCTGCTCATTTGTGCATAGCATAACAATGCTAAGTGGTATTTTCTGCTTATGCAGATCAATGGAACTGGGCCCTGGTTGCTGGAAATCTAAAATACAGGGTTTCCAAATTGTTCATTTACAACACTGTGCAACGAAAATACCACCATTTAATTCCCCCTTTCGTCAATCTTACCTTTATAATGCCCTCTTTAAGACGAATAACTTTTGCAGCATATATTTCCAGGGTTTTGACTGTAATAATCACTTATTTCCGTTGTATAATTAAACTGTACACATGTGATTGTTGTGAGCAAACACATGTGTACATCCGGTCCAGGTCAAACCCGTAAGCACCGTCTATTATTAGAATCCAAGATGGCGTCTTCCGTAGTTCACTATGATAGGTCGTATGTTATAATATTAATTTCTAGTATGTGAGCAACAAAAACACCTTTGTTTGTGATGGTAAAATTACATTAATTATGTAATGTATATACTTTTATTCTTGTGATGCTCATTGGAATGGAACTTTCCGAGTACAAAAATAAAGTAGAAAAATGATGGAGTTTAGCTCATTTATTCAGAGTAAACCTGTATAAAAAAATGATTCTGAGCTGGTTTGACTTGAACTCGTAGATTAGTTCAGCCATGGTTCAGCCAATGTCAGAATTTAGGGGCGTGGCTGAAATTGTATGCGTGACAACTTGCGCAGTTCAACATGTAACTGACAAATGAAGTTGTGTTGTACTACATTCCTAACCTCCAAACTTTCTTGAGGATAGTAAGACACTAGGCAGTAAAATGTATCTTGTGCTACCGAGGTGTTCCTTCTGCACGCAGGACAGTTGATTGCCTCTAAGTTGCCTGTGTAAAATGGGACTCGATTTCACAAAGAGCTTAGCTGTGAATTAATCTTAATTGCTCAGCAAGTGAAAATTTGAATTGCTTAAGCAAGTGAAATCGAGACCTGGGCTGGATTTCACAAAGCACTTGGATTGATCTTAAAATGATTTGTATTGTGACATCACAATTTGCTTTTAGACTCAAAGCTGCTTAAATAATAATTTTGGTTCCAACAAAGATTAAGAGAATCTGAAACAAACTGTTTATTTTTATTGTTTATTTTTTTACCAATTATGGAAAGGGCAACGATTTGTGAAGATGGCCGATACCCAAGGGTAAAGCAGGAAAGGGTAGGGGAGTTACAACAACTGATTGATCTGTTTTGAAACCACCTTTGTATTCATTATGATTTTGTTGTTTGTCTAAACAAGAATTTCATGTGTATAACGATCCAAACTTGGGTAATGGAATAAATATGAAAATATCAACCATAATGGAAAGATTACACAATAATTGCCTTTGTGTTGATTTTGAAATTTGGAGGTGTGGTGAGCCATACATATTATTTAAATATTTATGAATAAACTTAAATAATAAATTATAAATTCACAACTATTAGAACATTGGGGAACTGTTAAAAGAAAATGACCTGATCAGTTACAAGTAAATTGAAATTTTAAAATCACAATTGAAGCCTGGGCTAATTTTGAAATACTTTTGAAGGGGTTAGGTTTGCATTTGTTTCTTCATTTATTGTTTTGTTTTTCTTTCTTTTCTGGGGAGGGGGAGGGGTGTCAATCTGTGGCACATGTAGCATTGGGAAGAAGGGGTTGTCAATCTGTGGCATATGTAGCATTGATTTCAAGGTATTAAAAACAGTTCGGAAATGTGTCATTGGCTGTATGCCTCAATGGTCAATTTCAGTTAACCTGGGAGGGAGTGGTTTTTTCATAAATTTGGAACTAAATGGTGTCCCAAGAAAACAATTAGCCTGAGGTTAGCAAAATATTTGCTTATGTCAGTGCCTCATGTTAGCTATTTTTTCCTTCAACTAACAAAACTTATCTTCTAACTTTAGTGTCTCATCGTAATAAGAATATTGACTCCACAAAATGGCCGACCGTGTTAGTTCGCAAAGTAAAAGGAAAACCAATGTCCATAATGAATCTTGGTGGACTCGAGGCTGTACCAAGTGACTACTTATTATAGAGAGTCTTTTATGGATGCTCTGCTTGTACATTGCTCCTCACCATGTATTGTCTCTCTTACTTCTTACAATAGTTCCCAACACCCAAATTGAAACTTAGCATATTTGAAGAGTGTGCTTGTGAGGTTAGGCTCCTGGATGCTGAATGTCAAATACAGAGGTGTCCACCAGAGCCAGATTGAGAATCAAGGCACATTAAATAACTTAACAGCTTGGAAGAGTGTGTTTGTGAGATTGGGCTCCTGGGTGCTGAATGTCAAATACAGAGGTGTCCACCAGAGCCAGTTTGAGAATCAGGGCCCATCAAATAACTTAACAGCTTGGAAGAGTGTGATTGTGAGGTTTGGCTCCGACCTGGATGCTAAATGTCAAATACAGAGGAGTCCACCAGAGCCAGATTAAGAATCAAGGCACATTAAATAACTTAACAGCTTGGAAGAGTGTGCTTGTGAGGTTGGGCTGCTGAATGCTGAATGTTAAATACAGAGGTGTCCACCAGAGCCAGATTGAGAATCAGGGCCCATTAAATAACTTAACAGCTTGGAAGAGTGTGATTGTGAGGTTTGGCTCCTACCTGGATGCTGAATGTCAAATACAGAGGAGTCCACCAGAGCCAGATTGAGAATCAAGGCCCATCAAATAACTTAACAGCTTGGAAGAGTGTGCTTGTGGGGTTGGGCTCCTGAATGCTGAATGTTAAATACAGAGGTGTCCACCAGAGCCAGATTGAGAATCAGGGCCCATTAAATAACTTGACAGCTAGAGTGTGCTTGTGAGGTTGGGCTCCTGGATGCTGAATGTTAAATACAGAGGAGTCCACCAGAGCCAGATTGAGAATCAAGGCCCATCATCAAATAGCTTAAAGGCATCGTACACGTTTGGTAATTACTCAAAATATTTATTAGCATAAAAAGTTACTTGGTAACGAGCAACGGAGAGCTGTTGATAGTATAAAACATTGTGAGAAACGACTCCCTCTGAAGTAACGTAGTTTTTGAGAAAGAGGTAATTTCTCACTAAAATAATAAAAGCTTCTTGCAAGAAGTTTTTATTCCTAACTGAAAGCACACAAGTTTGTACAACAAGGGTGTTTTTTCTTTCATCATTTTCTTGCAACTTCGATGACCAATTGAGCCCAAATTTTCACAGGCTTGTTATTTTATGCATATGTTGGGATACACCAAGTGAGAACACTGTTCTTTGACAATTACCAAAAGTGTACGATGCCTTTAACAGCTTGGAAGAGTGTGCTTGTGAGGTTGGGCTCCTGGATGTTGAATGTTAAATACAGAGGTGTCCACCAGAGCCAGATTGAGAATCAAGCAAATAACTTAAACAGCTTGGAAGAGTGTGCTTGTGAGGTTAGGCTCCTGGATGCTAAATGTCAAATACAGAGGAGTCCACCAGAGCCAGATTAAGAATCATGGCCCATTAAATAACTTAACAGCTTGGAAGAGTGTGCTTGTGAGGTTGGGCTCCTGGATGCTGAATGTTAAATACAGAGGTGTCCACCAGAGCCAGATTGAGAATTAGGGCCCATTAAATAACTTAAACAGCTTGGAAGAGTGTGCTTGTGAGGTTGGGATCCTGGATGTTGAATGTTAAATACAGAGGTGTCCACCAGAGCCAGTTTGAGAATCAGGGCACAATTTCAGACAGCCGCTAAGCAACAGCGTGACTTCAATCATGCTTAGTACAAACAGGTTTCACTTTCTCCTTCACAGTGTATTGAGATGGATCCTTCATGAAAGTAATCAGGTTGTGCAGGGCCTCAATTTTCAGATTCGCAGTGAATGTTCCAAAGTTAGTTCCAACAACCCCTTCCCCGAAAACCCCCCTTTTCCAAACCCCCCTCTCTTTCCTTCACGGAGTTTTATAAAAACATCAAAAATTAGCTCTGCTGTAACCATTGCCTGAGGATTTGAATACAGAGACACTTGTCTCCCACCCAGAGACAACATTTAGACTGTCAGGTTTGATTTACTACCAGAGACCACACCGATAACATGTGTTTTCCCTTCACTCCCTCTCGCTGCCAATCTATTTTTACTAGCACCAGATTCAGCTTCGAATTTCCCGCTCCTTGGTGCTTCTTTGGCAGTCTCATATTCACACCCTCCATCCTATCCAAACCGCACCCCATCAACACCTGTTCCCCTTCCAGTTTTGCCTTTTCACTCTTAACCAAAACCCCCTTCCCTATTAAGAACTATCCACATATCGCCTCATACGTTTTTTTAAAGCTTTAAATTCCCTACATGGTTCTCCATTAACAAGGGAAGAATTTTATAAATACTATAACTTAAGCTTTTTGAACACTTTGAGTGCGTTCCGGTATTACTATATTTTTATGCGTGTCCTCTAAAAACAATCTATATGATGCTTATATATACAAAACCATCAAAATGTTAAAGTCTGCTTGCACAAGGCTACACGTTTGATTCGCCTTTCCCCTACACACACGATATACTGCAGGTGTGTTGTTGACACAAAATTTAGATAAATTAATTCTGGACTAAAAAAGCAATTTTTTATCATAACCAAGGTGCACAAATTCTTTTCAAATGGTAGTTAAGTCAACCACCTATGCAATGCGCATTCTTATTGAAAATAGCATCTGTATAACTGTGGTTAATTAACCACTAATTAGTGGACCAAATTTTCACGCTTCGCTATTTTTTATGCCTAGTATATCAGTCTTCACGATTCTGGTCTAAAAAAGCAATTTATTTTCATAACGAAGGGTACAAATTCTTTTCAAATTATGGTTTTGTATTTAAACAGTGTATTTTATGACATTATGCAAACAAGAGGACTCGAACTTTGCCTCGGTTTTTTGCGGCTCATTTTTTTACATTTTTGTAATTAATTCTTCTTTGCTTTTTACTTACAATTATTTATAGTTACTAAATTGTTGTATTATCAAGTAAAATTGGTATGTTGTGGCTTGTATTTCAGAATTCGTTCGAGTAAAATAATGGATTCACGTTCTAGAATCGAGCAAAATTAGACATTTTGTCACCTCCCTGTACTGTATGTGTTCTATTTTCTGAATACGCGGCTGGCTTTTTCGGGAATACGCGGCTGGCTATTTCGGGCCCAATCATAGAGTTATATCTTTATGTGCCCAATACTGTGCTAGCTTCAGCTCGGTAGCAAAACAGAAAAGTGGGATGGGAGAGAGGTGCTGCCAATGTCAGATGTTCTTCCTCCACAGTCTGTCTGAGTCTTAAAGTTGAAGGTCATCGTCCACACCTAAGACT
Source organism: Plazaster borealis (assembly GCA_021014325.1). Classification (NCBI taxonomy): domain Eukaryota; kingdom Metazoa; phylum Echinodermata; class Asteroidea; order Forcipulatida; family Labidiasteridae; genus Plazaster; species Plazaster borealis. The sequence continues at coordinate 16,322,759 of CM037472.1, forward strand.
TACTACCGATGAGATTTCTATTGTGGTTTCTTCTTCTAGGTTAATTCTGTATCGTTTATTATAATGTTGACTCCTTTACGTAGGTTTTTAGCAGTGAGGAGGAGAGCTGCGAAATGTATTCACTGGAACTGGGCTTTGCGGTCACTATGCACAAAACCAAGGCAAGAATTCCCACCCTAGTTGTAGTTCATGAGTTTTCGTTTTTAATTTAACAAGTCTATGAAATAATTAATAATTATCATCGTGGAGGTAAATGATAAACCTAACACTGAGCAACACTAGTTGCAAGGATGATCAATTAGTTAAGAATAGATCATTGCAAATTATTCAAAGGTCATCTTATGGTGATCTGTTTATGTTTGTATTGTCAACAACCAAAAATCAATCAATACTGAAATATTTTGTAAATTTTACTGACCGTGCTGATTGTTGACAATCATGACTGTTCAGTTTCCATATAAGGATTGTGTCACTGCCATTGTCAGATCATGGCACTACGTTAAAGTTACTCTGAAAATCATATATAAACGAGGAAGGATCCCATCACAGACTAACCCCATAAATAGTGCCAATGCGCTGGACTCGAGAAGCGAAGGGAGTCCGACGCTGGCTCTATTTATGGGTCTAAACAAATACCACATCCTGACATTTACCTTACTCTGGCCGGCTATCACTAGCAGCAGCATAGCTAGAGGGGTATATGCATATAACATTTAAAATGGTGACCGGCTGTCTTTTATTTAGAAACTATTCCCTGTTTAATTTTAGCCCCACTATGTGTCTGTTTTGAATAACACTGTTGACATCCTATTTTATTGTCCATTCACATGTAAAAGTATTGTAATGGAGCAATTTTGACATCATGTTTTTCAATTCAAATCAAATTTAGACACCGATTTCCAGTTACTGGCTAAAAAATACCTTGTGTATAGTGAGATAAACTGAAATATAATAGTTGATGCAGTAACCAGTAGCAGTAATATTTGTATAAATAAAAACACTGACCTTTTATTTTAAACTTTCATCATTACTCCAACCAAAAAGGAAATTTTGTTCATGATTCAAACTTGCAGGAAGTGGATGGTCTCTTTTAGCCTGATGTAGCCCCCATGGTACTTGGAGGGCGGACACTACCAGATTGATGAATACCATTACTGATTTTTGATTTCTTTCCTTTGAACAGTATTGAGGACTTTGATGTTTGTATTGTCGGCGGTGGTATCGTTGGGCTGGCAGCCGCGAAGGAGCTGATCGAGAGACATCCCAACCTTAAATATGCTGTAGTTGAAAAAGAAAAAGAACTCTGTATGTCACAGTTGTAATGAAACAATCTTTATATACAGCAAAGGCACTTTGAACAAGATTAGTTTGTTTATAAAGTGTATTATTTTTGTCAGAGACCAGGATAAATTTCATGGTTCTGCTTACCACGGAATTCTACTCTTACGGTCCCCTGTAAAGCACAAAGTTCCATGGTCTGTAAATACAGAATTCCGCGGTAAGCAGAGCCGTTAAATTAGGCCTTGATTATTGGTTTTGAGTTGTTGAAACTACTTAATCAAATCTTGTGTTATTCTGGTATGCTGAAATACTAAGCAGACAAATTCCCTGGCAAATGTGAGACCTCCCCCCCCCCCAAACAAAAAATGCACCTTTAGCAAAAGAAATCTGCCATTTTCTCAACACCCCCTTCTATCACTCCAAGCTCCCAACTTTGACCCCAAAAACTAAGAACCTCAAAAACTACTTCTACTTCAGAACCCACTGACTGCTTTCAAAACCCTCGATCATTATCTCTTTACAGCTGTACATCAGAGTGGTCACAACAGTGGAGTGATCCACGCTGGTATCTACTATAAGCCAGGCTCTCTCAAAGCTAAGCTGTGTGTGGAAGGAGCAGAGCTGGCCTATAAGTACTGTGATGAGAACGACATTCCGTATAAAAAGTGTGGCAAGGTAAAAAGACAGTCAATGATAATGTCCTCATGCTCATTTGTGCTGTTTGTGTATACTGTATTTATTTGTTTGTTTGTTTGTTTTTATGGTTTGGGGTTGAACAAAGAAAAATTGACTAGAGTGGGATTTGAACCAACCACCTCCGCATTAACTTGCTGGCGCTCTACCAACTGAGCTATCTAGCCCTATGTTGGCGGTCTAACCTGGCTGCCACTTCCCAGGTTGTATCATAAACTTGGGTGTGATCCCTGGCTACACTGCAGTTAACGGTTGTATGGCTTCTGCCTGGCACCCCTGAACAAAGGTATTGACAAAATAGGGATACATAGGCCTAGATAGCTCAGTTGGTAGAGCGCCGGCACGTTAATCCGGAGGTCGTTGGTTTAAATCCTGCTCTAGTCAATTTGTCTTTGTTCAACCCCAAATCATTTAAAACCTACCCAGTTAGTTTCCCGTGTGGTTTATTATTTGATGTTTGTTTTTTAATCAACGAGACCAGATCATTTTCAAGGTTGTACCAGAGGAGAGAATTGAGGTAGACCTTTCCATTTGAATGGGGGGTCACATAACATAAATTGTATGGGTGTTGCTTTGAGAGTTACCAAGCAAGACACATTTCGTCACATCAGTGCAAAAATGTTGTGTCTTACGATTTTGCAAAATCTTTTTATCTCGCTTGAAAATGCCCCGTGCTGAAACTTCAAATCTTGGCAGGTTCTTGTTTTGAGTGTACATCCGGGCTATTTTAAGTGAGATGCGACAGTTTTACCACTTTAAATTTTGCGCATATCGTAAGTGCTATTTTAGGACATACAATGTTTTTGCACTGACACAACGATTTGTGTTTTTTTTTATGACCCTTGCTGTCTTGATTCTATAGGAATGACATGATCTGTTAAACTCTTCAATGTATGGTTTGGTAACTTCTAATTTGCAGTTGATAGTCGCTGTTGAACCTGAAGAGATTCCAAGACTTGAGGCACTTCATGAACGAGGCCTTAAGAACAACGTCAAGGACATGAAGATGGTTGGCCCTGATGAAATCCAGGAGATTGAACCACACTGCCGGGTAAGTTGCAGCCGCACCCTTTTATACATGATAAAGACCTAGGATGGGTCATTATTTGCATGTAGAGGTCAAAGACCAATCAGTTAAATATTATAGACCTTTCTATTGTTCAAATAAAAGCAGGATAGGATAGTCTTTTCTCATTTGGATTCCGGTCTTGTAAAAGAATTCTGGTCCATGAAAAATGTTGAGCTACAAGCCCTGCAGTCAGACTTGTAGATTATTCACCCAAGATTCAAGCTCTGTTTTGTGAGTGATTTTCTTTGGGAGAACCCCCTAAACATATCCTGAATCATGTGTTCATTTCAGGGACTGAAGGCGTTGACATCTCCCCATACTGGCATTGTTGATTGGGCTAGAGTTGCAAAATCCTTCGGAGAGACATTCAACAAGAAAGGGGGGCACATCTTCACTGAGTTTGAAGTCAAGGGCTTCAATATGACAAAAGAAGGTGAGATAGAATGCACTACTTTGGAAAAGCATGAGATAAAAAATTATTTTAGGGCATATTTATTCATGTATTTATTTAATCCATGTTTAATGAGGGCGACCCATCCAGCACAGCTGAGCATTTGGGGCCTCAAATAACATATTAGATACTGCTTTACTTCTCATAATTCATGAAAACTCCACAATTTAACCCAACACAACCTTTGTACATTAGATTGAGAAACAACACCAACCTGCAATATGATGATCAATGGTTAATGTATCCTTACATTACACACATTAAGTTTTGTGTGCAGTATGCTACCACACAATCCAGTGCAGTTGAATGGTTTCAAATGGCCTGGAATTGCCCTGGTCTTGGCCTTGGCCTTGGTGCCCCATCAACAGTTTCCCATAGACTGTAAGATTTTACAATGGAGGTGCTCTTTGCAAAATGAAAATGGGCTTGCCCTCTCAAAGATGAAATTCTAGGCCTGTGGTAGGTCAATTCGCTGGCAAGTGTTACAAAGAGTAGGAAGGATTTTCCTTCTTTCAAGGAAGGGTTCAATTATAGGACTGTTTACCCCATGCCCCCACCCCCCAATCCCACCCCACCCCACTCCCACCCCTATCCCAACCCCCACCCCAACCCCTACCCGCATTTTTTGTTCATTACTGAGAGTGATAGTGTACTCTCTCTCAGCAGCCTATTCAGATGAAGCCACTGATTATTCATGTGACCGTGGAGACTGTTTGTTCATCCAACTTTTTATCCTGTATAGGTGCTGAATACCCAGTTACAATTGAAGGCAACAAAGGGGTAAGAATATTTCTTGACAGGTTTTTAAATTGAATCAGATCATCATTGTGTATTTGTCACGGGCACTTATAACATTGAAGGAACACCGTTTACAAGCAAGATTTAATATTTGATGCTGATTTATAGGGTCATAGATTGGTTTTTATCAACATGATGCTGATTTATAGGCAAAATTATCAAGAAAGATACAATAAAAGTCACCTGTGAAAACAGTGTATACTTGTTGAGAGAACAGCAACAACCTGTCATGATATGCACACCAGGAACATCGAATCCATCCACGTTTAGCATGGTGACAGCAGGTAGCAACCGCATCTCTGGACACAGCATTCACAAACGGACACCACAGAAATTTTAATCTCCAGACATACTTTTATTTATTTATAATCAACAGGGGGCAATTCAGACGAAACAATTTCAGAGGATGCTTACTACAATTACCATCTTTATAACAGGGAGGCTTTTGGATAGAAATTACACAAATATTTTTGGGGGTCACTGCCAGAGTATGACCCTACCTTTAATATTTGGAAGACTTTCTTTGACTGTGTTAAAAAATGTTGTAATAAATTTGTTTTATTATACAGATTGCAAGAAAGCAATGGATAAAGCTCTGGCTAAAACCATGCATGGTATTCTACTAATACATTTGACCCCTTGGTTGATCTTACACAGAAATCTCTACGGTGCCGCTATGTGTTGACGTGCGGAGGACTGTTTGCCGATCGGTTAGCTCAACTCTCAGGCTGTAATCCCATCCCGAGAATCGTACCATTCAGAGGGGATTACTTGCTTCTCAAACCAGAGAAATGTCATCTATCACGAGGGAACATCTACCCTGTAAGTACCTTCACAATATTTCCACTAAGAGCTCAAAGGGATTGTATACGTTTGGTAATTGGAACCCACTGTTTGAGATATTGCCAAAAATCTGGAGCGATTATGTGATGTCCACGCAGGAAGAATAATTTGCAATGGAATACACAATCTGAGAAATGTTAAGGGGATGTAACTTTATTAAGCTCAAATATCGAGTAATCAACCCGAAGAGAAACTGACTGGGTAAATTGAAAAGACATAAACCTTTGGATTTTAAAAATCTATTTGCAGGTGCCTAACCCTAGCCTGCCATTTCTAGGGGTCCACTTCACACCTCGTATAGACGGTAGTGTCTGGCTGGGTCCCAACGCAGTCTTTGCTTTTAAGAGGGAAGGATACAACTTGACAGATTTCAGTGTGAAGGATTCTGTAGATGCTCTTAGCTTCCGGTAAGTAGAGTGAAGATACTGGTCTTTTAGACTCAAAAAAACATTTTATTGTTATTAATACAAACTACTGATAAGGGCATAAAAGAGGCATCAAGGTCTTAAATGGCTGTTTAAAACCAGCAGGGTAGTGGCCGTGCGAGGCCGTGCGACCGAGTCGAAAACGAGGTCCTTTATCGCAAAGCTACAACCCTGCAAGTTTTTAAACAGCCATTTAAGACTGAGTGACCACTCTTTTTTCCTATTCATAGATTCCTTTCAGTTAAAAACACCAACAAAACTTACAAAGTTTTTATTTTTCAAAACACAGTGGATTACAGAAGTTGGTGTTCAAGCATTTTACGTACGGTTTGAGTGAGATGTACAAAGGAGTGTTCATTGCTGCACAAGTGAAGCAACTACAGAGATATGTACCAGAGTTACGAGTACAAGACGTGACGAGGTAAGCTCTTAGTCATCATCATCAATTGACTACAACAAGCACTTGGAAGACTTTCAGGGATGCTAGGTTAAGCAGCATTTAACCAGTTAAGTTAACCACTTTGGGTCCGTATTCCGAAAAAAAAAATCCTGACTTTCAATAATATTTAATAAGAACGGCCTTGAATTTGACATTTTGACTGACGAAAAGTTCCTCCTTGGAATGTAAAGATTCAGTAGTTGTTGAAATCCAATGACGTCATGTTCCAAATTTCACTCTGAAAAAGTCAGTTATGAACCAAAACAGCCCCATACAAAAATGCACAGACCCATTTTTCTCAGAATGATGTCATCGGATGTTTTGGATGTTGACAAATGTTGCACTGGAAGGCTATCGAATACAATGTAAATTTACACCATTTTAACCTGAGGTTAGAGCCTTGTAATATTTTACACACTCACATGAGGACTCTATCTATTGGAAAATGAGTACATCTCAAATTTGAATTTGACATTTCCCTTCCTCTTTAAAAGATGATATTATTGGATCCTAAATATCTTATAGGGGTCCATCAGGAGTTAGAGCCCAAGCGCTGGATTTGGAAGGTAATCTTGTTGACGATTTCATCTTTGATGGCGGTGAGGGCGCTATAGGAAGCCGGGTCCTTCATGTGCGTAACGCCCCGTCACCTGCTGCCACCTCCTCTCTGTCCATAGCCAAGATGATCATAGATAAAGTAGAGGACACATTCACACTCTAAAAGTCACTGAAGCCTTTAGAGACAACGATCTACTGTATAATCATCACAATGTGACCCATGGCAACCTGCTCCAATTTTGCAACATGTTCTTTTCAGTGTAAATGCATTGAACCAAATATATTAATAATTCTCTTGCGACATTTTCATTACCTCACACCAAACAGTACTACAGAAAATCTAATAGTCTTTCAGCACAAAGTAGTAAGATTTTTTAAAGATATGGTGTAGATGATAAGAGTGAAACAATAGACTGTGCAAGTCTCTTGTGTATCAAATAATTATGAGAAAACAACTGGAGCGAAGACTATATTTTTCTATGAAATCAAATGTTCTTTTAAAATTCTATTTATGCAAAATTCTTGAAAATAAAAGTACCCATAGTAAATAGTTATAAATACAATTTAAATTTGTATACAATACAAATAACTTGGTAAAATTAACATAAACAAAGTTAAAAGTTGGAACAAGGATGCTTATTTTTTAGAATTCCCATTTTTGCCAATCACACCCGAATTTGTGCGAGCATTACATAGGTTTAATGATAACACGAACGTCAGTTGGGCAAAAATTGGGCAGTGTTTACAAAGTAACCAGAAACTGATGTCAAGTTTTACGCTCTGGTTTTCATTTTTGATTTTAAAAATCTATGTTACTTTCATGGCAAAATTTTACTTTTCCAACAATATGATATAATTTTTATAGCCATAAACTTTTTGAAACTAAAGTATTTGAAGAAACAGAATCACGCACATGTAGTTGGGAACAACTTGATTCCGGAAGTTTAAATGCGCACGAGACTTGCACAGTCTATTCACGAGGTCTTTATACTTTGTTTACCAGTTACCTGAGAAATGGTTCGTCATTTTGTTTTATTTTTGCCATTTACCAAACAATTTGGACAGTACGTAAGAAAGTCAATGTACTTTTGAAAAAAAAATGATGTTTTACTTTAATGGATTACACTCTGACGGGGCATCAGTTGGTTGTCTTTAATGATCCATAGAGGCTGAATGATGTAACAGGGATTTCAAAATGGAGGCTTTGATTAAACATTGCCTGTTTCCCAGTTTGATTGTCTCTACGGAGCTCTGGGAACTTGTTGAGATCCTGAGATAATTTACTGCAGGATGATGACATCATAAACATAAAATGGATGCTTGTATGACAAAACAAAATTCCTCTTATAGTTTGATGTCTGTGATTGTTTATGCTTTTTCTTGTGTGTGTTAGTTGTCAAATTTTATCAACTTATGTTTTAGTGTTTACACAAACACAACAACCCCCCGAAAAGAAAACTTTAAAAACAAAAATTTAAAAAAATAATAAAAAAATTCTTTGATTTTAAGAAATACTTTTTCTCCCTATAGAAATTTTTGTGATGACACCTCCATCAGAAAATCAGAATGGAATATTTGAAAGGGAACCATTTCCAAGACCAATGCATTGGATGCCTGGCATTCTTGAAAGAGTATTTGCTGTTTCTTTGTAATTAACAGTTTTTATTATATTTTTAAAAAATATTTTTGATTTTATTGTCTGACACTAATTGCTTGCAGAAGTAGCTTAAACTAGATTTCAAATGTTGAAGAAAGTTGACAACTCAGAATTAATAAATTTTGCCAAATATGGTTCAATCAATCACTAATGCCCAAATGCTTATGGAAATAATACAATTAAAAAAACATTAAACACAACAATAGTTTATAAATAAGCTTTTTTGTGATTGGTCAACATATTACAAAATATAAATGTATTTTACTATAAATAACCAACCACTTACAGTCTTCCTTTATGCAATTTATTTTTCAAATAACATTTACATTCTGTTAAATATGTATTGTATCAAATACAGTGACTTTATGTTTGTACAAACAAATTTCAGGTACAAAACAACAGCACAACAGATTTTTTCCCACTTCTCTTATTACTAATATTTTCTTCTTTATTGAATGCAAGTTATTTTCAAAGTATTGATTTAGTAGCAATTGATCAGAACTTTAATTATTATTATTATTATTATTATTATTATTATTATTATTTATTCGGCCAAAATTTGCAACAATCATACAAACATACATGAGAGTAAACGGATAATTCAATATAGAATAGGATAGGTAACAGGATGTGTAGTTTATAAATGAACAAACTGAAATTAATAAATGAATTTGAAAAGCAGTAATAAGGGTATAAGTAACAAAAATAATAAAGCACCAATTGAACATGGGCTAATAATTAAAGGCAACATTAATCGTAAAGGCAAGAAAGAAACATGACAAACAAACAATTCATTCTAAGATGGCCAGGATTAATAAAAGCGAACCTAATCACTGTGACTCGAGAGCCTATTAATCCAATCTTAAGATGGAACACTTATTAAATAAAAAACTGAAAATCTGTAAAGAAATAAGAGGCTAATTAATATATATATAATATAAGAAGAATTTGCATGTTGTGTTCCTATTATTAACCTTTAGGCAACAGTTCCACCAAAGTTTCAATTCTAGTTCAAATGATGTCTTGGTTTTAAATTTATTTAGATTTTGCTTTTACTTCTGAAGAACTGATATGAATATATGGTGCTTCATAGTACATTGGTGATGGGGCAAATCTCAAATTAATTGTATAATATCATATATGTTTTAATTATGCAATAAAATTGTGTGAATCCGTTTTTATAAAAACCAGTGTTTAGTTTAAGTCATTGGTGTTTCATTACAGGAGAGATCTGGATTTCTAGGTAGATGGGTTGGTTTCTTTGCATCCACTGCAGCAGTCAGTCTAGTTCTGAATGGTTGTTGGTCGCAGAGGTGTAACCAGACAATTTCATGTGGGGGGTGGGGGGCTATTTAATGTATCGAACCATTGTGCAATATTGTTTTGGGCGGGGTGGGGTGGGTAGGGTTCTGAGAGGGGGAGGGGTGTTAATGTGACCCTGAGTAACTTTTTGCCGCTATTGTTTTTATTACTTACTAACGTCATTACCCCTACCCCACCCATCTGCGCCACTGCTGGGTTGATATCTATTTTTTGAATTAGCGCTAGCATGGAGCTACAGATTTCTTCTCATCTCCACGCCCCACCCCTAAAGTAACGAGTTGTTTTTTAATGGTAAGGTGTAACAGCGCCCTCAAGTGGTAGTCAAATTCTTGCTGAATGCTATTGAATAATAAGAATGGGTTCTAAAAAAGTTCTAGGTGTATTTTACCGAGTATTCACACCTAGACTTGCGATTAGGTTGTCTGTTTTAGGTACAGCTGTAGGTTGCACCATTTTGCTAAGGTAAGTGATAAAATATTGCTGACACTAGTTGCAAACAGTTACTCAGATTTTACATTACTCAATGGCAATCGTTGGTTGAAACTTTCTGAATTAATTTTTTTTAAATTTTTTTTTTTTACTTCATGCTGGATAATAAGAACATTTTATATTGTAATTTGAAAGTTCTTGGTTTACCAAGTCATGATTAAGTTGACTTTTCTGAAAATCCTTGGCTCCACATCCACCGTTCGTCATCTGATCATTAATAATTCTGTCTCAGCATGGCATGGAGGTAGAAAATGTCTCGGCAGTTCATCTTATTGGTCGACTCCTCAGCTCAGTAGGCATGGTAGGACAGCTCACTTTGTTTCATTCAGATTTGCAATGTCAACGTTGGTTTCATAAAATTGAGTAAAAGGCCCTTCCAATATTCCATTATGGGTAAGGATAAAAATGCGTACAGATGACCTTTTTAAAAAAAATTAGGGAAATAGAGGAGAGGTGTCATCAAATTCACAGTCTAGAGTAACACATGGAACAGAAAACTGCTCAAAAATTCATGAAAGAGCTCTAGCTTAAACTTGAAGTCGAAACTAACCTGAAAAAGGAGCAAATTTCTGCGAAATCTGCACTGGCCCAGCCATTCTTTTCAAAGAAACGATTGTCATGTGATTCCCATTGATGGCGGCCGCCATGTATAAAATAGTGTGACAAGACCATCCCTTTATACTAGAACCAGATTCAGAACCAGATCCAGAGTAGCAGTAGAGATGGCCACAGTGGCCTTTACTGGCCTGTTGATATTGTCTTCATTCAATCATCTGTTATTATTAAGTGCAGAGACTACTTTGGTGGTGCAGTTTGTAAGAGTGAAAATCGTCTGGATGGAAAGACTGTCATTGTTACTGGTGCTAACTGTGGAATCGGAAAGGAAACGGCAAAAGATCTGGCCAGAAGAGGTAAAGTATATATCACAAACAATTTCATTTGCTGTCACTTACTGTCATGTTTAAGGTAGACCCAGTAACTGGCGCGCTGTACTTGTACTACAAAAGAAGTACAGCGCCCCAGTTACTGGGTCTACTCTAAGAAAGCAGTTTAACAGAAAATTCTGCTTACCAAATTCCTTTGCTAAGCAAGAAATGAGTTGGGTACCAGTCACAGCAATGGTAACTGTATGGTGTTTTGGCTGGCAACCTATTTTTGCTAAGCAAAAGAGTTTTCTGTGCTAAGCAAGTTTTTGTGCTATGCTTTAAGAAATTGGGCTCAGTCATAATTAAGCTACTTAGCTATTTTCTTGAACGTACCTATGAGGTATACTGCATTGAGGAACCACCAATTTCAAGATTCAGGAACTACAAGACCTTATGCAATATTCACACATGACGTCGATTGACAAGGGCGACCGCGGCTAGAAGTCAAAAGAAGGTAGTTCATTGGCTCATCCTGTCATCCTGCCATTGTGTCATCATCATTTTGACCTCTAAGATGGCGGCGTGATGACGTCAATGCATCAAGGTTCGAATTGTTATTTGAGCTTGTCACTATTTGTTGGGTGATTAAGTCATATAGCATATATGCTAGAATTCACAACTCTATAATCTATACTTAGTTCACATAACAGTACTTGTAGGATCTTTAGAATAACAAAAACAAATTGTTTGTTTCCTTTGGGGCAAGGTGGTCACGTGATTCTTGCCTGTAGAGATGAGAAGAGAGCAGAAAAAGCCAGGAGGGAGATCGTCGAGGAGACAGGAAACCAAGATGTTGTCTTCAGGAAACTAGACCTATCATCGCTTAAATCAATCAGGCAGTTTGCTCAACAGATAAATGCAGGTAGGCCTAAAGTCTGTGCAACTCTTGCACAGATTCAAATATTAGGACCTGTTAAAAAGCAATACTTCGTTCCACTGTATGTTAAAACTTGTAACTCTTCTGTTCTTTGTATGTCTGTCAAAAGGTTAGGATGGAAAAGCCTTGGCTTCACCTAAACCTAATTGTTGCACTACTGAGGCCAACTAAAAAAATACACCAGTTGATCGCCTGTTTTTTTCAAGGAGGGGATGAGGGCCTTTTTATTTTTCATTTTATTCTTAGTGATAAGTGTTACTGTGTTCTTTTAAGTGCATTACACAACATAAGGGACCTACGGCTGTACGAAGCAATAATGGTTAAGTGTCTTGCTTAAGGACGCAAGTGTCGAGACCGGGACTCAAGCCAACACTCTACTGATCAGAAACACCAGAGCTTGAGTCCAGTGCGCTTGACCACTTGGCCTGACACGCTACCAATTGAATACGTCACTACCTACAAACATATATGCACAGGGCTTTGCATCTGTTTAAATCATATTTAAAAAATTTGGTTTTTGTTGGTTTTTTTTGTTTCAGAGGAGCCAAGTTTGCACGTACTTATCAACAATGCTGGTATCATGAGGTGTCCATACTTGCAGACAGAAGATGGCTTTGAAATGCAGTTTGGAGTTAACCATTTAGGTATTTCCATCAATCAAATGCACCCTTCATAATTTGTATGACATGGGTTTAACCAGAGGTGTGTCTGGGTGGGTATAACCACAGGTGTGTTTAAATGGGTTTAATAAGAGGTGTGTCCAGGTGAGTTTAACCAGAGGTGTGTCCGGGTGAGTTTAACCAGAGGTGTGTTCGGTTGGGTTTAACCAGAGGTGTGTCTAACCAGAGGTGTGTTCAGTTGGGTTTAACCAGAGGTGTCTCCCGGTGGGATTAACCAGAGGTGTGTCTGGGTGTGTTTAACCTGAGGTGTGTGCGGGTGGGTTTAACCAGAGGGGTTTAACCAGAGGTGTGTCTGGGTGGGTTTTGAAGGCCCTGAGATCTTGTTGCATTCCAGGATCTTGTTTCTTTGCAGGATTATGTTACTACAAGTTGTGTTGATTTGTTTGCAGTGACTGAGATTTGGCTCGTTGCGAATTTTGAAAATTATTCAAGTAATTTTTTAATTTTTTTATTGAACAACCTAATTCTGAATTCTTAGAGCGCACCCATGTCCAGCGTGTACAAGTGGCTGCAAGTACTATGTATTAATTTGCTTCTTGTTGTACGCATTCACAGCGATGGAAACTGAACGCATTTTGGCACAGCCGACACATGCCGAGGGTACACTATTTTGTGCTCCACAGACAACAGCAACGGCAGCGAGCTCCCCGTTCTCTGTTTTCAATCCAAGGTCTGATCTCAACATGCAACTTTGCGTCTCCGACCAGTTAATGTTCCTTTAATTTCCCCCACAGGTCATTTCTATCTTACAAATCTCCTCCTGGATAAGATGAAAAGTTCCTCTCCTAGTCGTATTATTAATGTGTCTTCACTAGCCCATACTACTGGGGATATAGTCTTTGACAATCTCAACAGCGAGATGGAGTATAGGACCGCTGATGCCTACTCAGATAGCAAACTGGCTAATATACTGTTTACGCATGAGCTCAGTAAAAGACTTCAAGGTTAGTTGTTCTTTGTATTGATGTTCATTCACTTTATTAAGTATTGGCTCCTCTCTAGCCTTCCCAACCTGCAAGGCCAAATTTCATAGAGCTGCGTAAGCACAAAAAGTAGCTGAGCACAACAAAATTATGCTTACCAGAATAAAGGACCATTTAACACACACATCTGTGACTGGTATCCTGCTTAATTTTGCTTAGTAATAAATATTTTAAGAAACATTTTCTGCTTAAGAAATTGAGCCCTGGTTTACTCAAAGGTGTGGCCTGGAGATTGGTACTTTTTATTCATGTCATTCAGAAGAAGTTACTGGTTGGCACACACTTGTAGGCACATCATGCACTATCACAAGAAAAAAATTAAATTTTATTTTTATGGAATAAGTAGGATCAGCAAGTTGTAATGAGGAACTGAGTGAGTAAAATCAATCAAAATCAACCAAGTGGAGTTTGATTGAGGGAGATAGCTGACTGTTTGAATATCTCCTCGTCTGATGAAACAATACACAATTGTTGCTGGCTGCGATGGATTGTGAATTTGATTGGTTGAGAACCAATCATGTGACATGCTACAAAGAGGCATGTACATGGCTCAGGGGAACATGAGTGATGTACCCCATGGGGTACATCACTCATGTTCCCCACGGGGTACATTACCTTGTACCCCACTGGGTTTATTACCTTGTACCCATTACTTTGATCTTTCCCACCATTAGTCGTTTCCACCGACTTGTACTCTATTAGAAATAGCCCCTGGTATGAGGTTGTAATTATAAAGCAATATTTCTGTCAACGACCGCCGTGTTCACCACTGTACACCTGCCGTTTGAACTCTGCAATCTTCGTTGTAATAATGTTGGAAGATGACAACATATCTCCTCCAAGCTATTTCCATTGTAAAACAGAACAATTGTTGCATGCTATGTGGTGGAGTCCATAGTGTTTTGTACACCTGAGGCGAAGCAGGTTGTGGGTTCGAATCCCACCTGTGTAGTCCGGGGGTTTTTTCATCGGAAGGACTCGGACAACGAGTGTAAGGGTATTCTTTATCCTGATGCAATTGCTACATAAATTTTAATTGATTTTTTAAAATATTTTTTTTCAGGAACCGGAGTGACTGCCAATTCCCTCCACCCGGGCGTAGTCAAGACCCAAATTGGGCGGTTTACTGGGTTATACCAATCAGGCTTCTCATCAGTCGTCCTTGGCCCCATATTCTGGCTGTGTGTCAAGACAGCCAAGCAGGGTGCTCAGACTAGTGTCTACTGTGCAGTTGACAGTGAGCTGGAAAACGTATCAGGCAAATATTTCAGGTAAAGGATATACATGT